>CM077165.1:144663245-144703245 GCA_039583875.1 Platanthera guangdongensis
ACCCGCACAAACTAAGGTTGGCTTACACATGGTAGCCCTGTCAAAGTTGATCATAACAACCCTCATAGGGGGTGGGCCCAGGCACATGAGTGGGAAGGCTAAGCAGGCGAAAAGGTCTTAGGGGGGCACACCAAAGCCGCGTGGATAAAGGTCATAGCCACGGCCAAATCCTGTAGGGAACCCTCCCATAGCTTATGATTGTGGCGCCACCATACCACAAGGCCCAACAAGCAGTAGAGAAGAGAGCAAAGTCCTCCAGTGATATTGAAGTATGAACCTCTCGGATCCAATCAAATATTGTGAAGATAAACTCCTATCATGGGCCACAACCTGGAGACCCAACAATGAGTTTTGTAGATAACTCTGCCCATTATATATGTTAGATATTTATTTAATATGCATGCACATGTCAAAACCGACTCGGAGCACCTTAATGAGTTCGTGTCATTCTAGGGCTAGGATCTACGCTGGAAATACTATTTAAGTTATTACAGACTCGATAGGGTATATATACTATCTTGAGCGACTAGCCAACCCTATATTCTCGAGATATAACTTAGGGTTTCCGCTCCCCGTCCACTCTCCTTTTTCCCAATAGCTCTATGTCGTTCTGCCGTTCTTTGTGAGTTCCATATTTCTGGAAGGTGGGATTGTCGAAAACTCTCCTTGGGGAGAAATTTTTCAACTAAAAATTTAGTACTAACATGTCAGTCACCTCTCAAGTCATATTGCTAAAAAATTTGCGCCTCATGTTGGAGGACGATCATTCTGATATGTCTGATAGTCTTTTTGTGTACCTAATTCTGAGCAAACTACCTCCTGAGTGCATCACTTTCAAGACTGAAAGGAATAAACTGAAGTTGAAGATCGCACTAGATGAACTTAAAAGGTTCATCGACATTGACGATCAAAATATCGTTGGGAAAAGATTGCAGCAAGTAGGTTTGTCCTCATAGGCTATCAACTTCATTTCTCGATCTGGAAAGCCTCACTGGAAGCCACTGACATAAAGGTGCCTAAAAACTTTTTTTTTTCAAAAAAAAGTGGACAAGTGTTACAACTACAACAAGTGGGTCACTGGGTCGCTGAGTGTAAGGCTCCGAAGAAAAAGGAGGAAACCCCACAAAATGCGGTAAACATATTGGTCGATAGCTATGATCCAACGTCCTTTGTAGCTATGATCGGGAGCACTCAAGGCAATGCATCCTCTAAATGGTAGATATATAATGATATTACATGTCATGTGACAAATGACAAAGATCTTCTGACTAGGGTCACGACAATTAAGGAAAAGATAGAGAACTGCAATGAAGGAGAGACTAAGGTGACTCATGCTGGGACAGCAAAGTAACTGGTCCTCACTTTTGGTAAAACTTTATTTTAAAAACATGTTAAAATGTAGTTCCCAATATAATTAAAAATCTGATGTCCATGTGTTCATTAGATGAGGCTGGAATGTCTTTCACAGCCCAAAATGATAGAATAACTTTAACGGTTAATCGCATTATTTTGGTTGTACGTATATGATCAATGAAATATATAAACTTAGCTTAAACAACAATAACAGCAACCAAGTGAGTTCAAATCTTATTGATCATAAGTTGTTCCATGACAGACTTGTACACATAAATATAGGAAAATGCAAGATCTAGCTAAGAGTCATAATATTCTTGTAGATCTACCTATTTGATTTGATAAGTGTGAGGCATGTGCATAATCCAAAATCACTAGAAAGTCTTTCATGCCATTTTCTAGAAGCACGCAACTTTTTGAATTGATACATTCAGACCTCTATGATTTTTGAAGTCATGTCACTAAAAGGAGAATGAAGTATCTTATTACAATCAAAGAAGATTATTTCAGATATTGTCCTGCGTATTTATTGGAATCAAAAGATGAGGCTTTTGAGACGTTTAAGACCTTCAAGTCTCGTGTTAAAAACTAGTTAATCTTAAGAGTTAAGAGATTTAGAAGTGATCAAAGAGGAAAATATACTACTATATGGTTTATGGAATTTTGTGCATTTGAGGGTACAATCTTTGAAACCACCGCTCCTTACTCAGCTCAGTCAATTGGTGTTGTTGAGTATAATAATAAAACTTTTACATAATTGTTGAATTATATACTCTTCATAGTTGACATGCCTAATTCATTTTGGGGAGAAGCAGTACTTATTGCAAATCATATTCTGAATAGAGTGACTCATTCTCAGCTCTCTTCTACTCTATGAGTTGTGACATGACCATCTTTGTAGATATGATTCTCTAAAGACTTGTGTTTGTATTACTTACGTGAGAATACAAGACCTTAAAAAACCTAAGGTGAGACCAAGAACAATAACCTGTGTCTATCTAAGCAGTGCATAAGATAATACGACTGATAGGTTTCTCGATCTATCGACCAATACAATGTTAAAGTCTAGAGATGTCATACTCTTTGAACACAAATTTGTCAAGGATCATGGTTTATTTATTTTCGGGTCTACTGATATGATTTCAGAATCTGCTATAGAACCTGAAGTTGGCCCCTCTAACACTGTTTTAACCACCCCCCCCCCCCCTCGAAATTGAGCACAACCAGGGGTTCTTATCGCATACCACCATCAATCCACAACAAAGAAGGGAATAACGAAAAGTATAGGTATGAACAATTGTATATTTAAGGAGTGAAATATTGGTATTAAGATAAGTATCACTGGCAAGCTATAATATATGAGAAAATGTACTAAGTAGTGTATAGTAAAGAAATGAAGGTGCATCTAATAGACTATCATGTATAAGAGCATAGTAAATTGAACAATGATTACAGTACACTGTTTCAAACCTGGCGGTGTCCACATTCACACACCTAATGATACTAAACTAATACAATAAAGAAATGTTATACAAATAAGAAACAATGCTAGTAATAAACAAAAGCTCAACCAAACTACAACGATCGCACGATGATAAATTATATTGGTGTGCGCAATCAAAACAACAACAATCATGCGACGGTAAATAAATATTAAGGCGCACACAGTTGAAATATCAACGATCATGCGGCGACAAATTTTACAAATGCTCGCGAGGTCGAAATAACAATGACTGTGTATCGACAAGTAATATTGATATGCAAGATCCAATAATGGCTACAACGTATTGATGAATGATAATGATGCGCGTGATCAAAATAACAATCCCCGCGGGTCGATAAATAATATCAATTTATGCGGTGAGATCAATGGTGAATCTCGTGATGGAAATCATGGTGATCGTGAGATTGAAAAAAGTGGTGGAGCTTGCAGCGAAGAATTTTGATGATTATGGAATAAGCAGTGGAGTTGCAGCGAGGACTTACGATGATGATGGAATCGAGCACATCATTATATAACTTAGACTTATGATAGAATTGTCAATTCAAGGATGCATCGTTGACTTGATTAATAATTTAATAATGACTTGATGTCTTATAATTTATATCCGCATCCACCAATAATTGATGTGTATGAGGCAGACAGTCCTCAAGCCTTGATTTGATTCAAAGATATTGACCCTAGATGTGTATAAGTAAATCTCATGATCGTGAGGTGAAATCGGCGATGAACTTGCATTGGTGGTAATCGTGAAGCTTGCGGCAGAGACCTTCGCTTGTGAAGATTCCCAGTTTGTGGAATACCTAGTTGACTTCAGATAGAATAGTTGTACAAACGTTGTTAGTGTTACCCACTTTAAGTTCACTTATCAATGGCATGATGTATGTTAAATCATGGTCATGATGTCAACCATATAAGGCGGCTAACCTAAATCTTATTTTAGGTCTAGAAAGTGATTAGGATTTGTAATCTGTGGTGTTTATCACATTTAAAGCACATGATTATACATAACCACTTAGTAGTTCTATGAATTTAGTGTAGGTGAGGTTTGTGTAGTGTTTTGGTTGGGTAGAGTAGTCTATTGTTTGTCTCCCCTAGTTGACACCCTATATTGTCTGTAACTCTGCTTTCATGAAAAGATATTATGTGTGAATGTATGTGGCAGGTCATTGACTCTGTTAGTGGGACACTTAAGAGGGTTAGTACATCGACTCTAGGATAATGTTAAGGTCGAACAACAACGTGCGCCCTAGCCTAGTTTGTGTTTGTGGAGGTGTTTGCCACATGATGTTCAACCTAAGTCATACCTCAGTTCTTTTGGTAGTTCCGCCAGTACGGGCTTAGACAGTCATATGTAAGGCTTAGGGATGATTGTGCTTAAATACCCTAGAGGTGGCCAAGACGTGTCACTGCCACCATTTGGCCACGCTGATGATGCATGTAGGGTTAGCTACCCTGCAAATTAGTGTCCTGGTTGTTAGTTTGTACTTAATTTTGATCATGTACTTACGTTTCGACACTGTATTTGTTAAGTATATGTCGACATAGAAATCAAATGTACTTGTGATAATGAAGTGTGCAGTATTTGGTTGAGTTTTTGCTTATTACTAGCATTATTTCTTATTTGGATAACATTTCATTACTGTATTAGTTTAGCATCGTTGGGTGCGTGAGTATGAACATTGCCATTTTCGAAATAGTAAATTATAATCATTGTTCAATTTACCGCGCTCTTATACTTCATAGTCTACTAGCTGCACCTTCATTTCTTTATTATACACTACTTAGTACATTTTCTCATATATGATAGCTTGCTAGTGATACTTATCTTATTACCAATATTGCACTCCTTAAATATACAATTGTTCATACCTCTACTCTTCTATTATTCCCTTCTTTATTGTGGATTGGCAGTGGTGTGAGATAAGATCCCTTGGTCGTGCTCAGTTTTGAAAGGGAGGGAGGGAAGGAGGGAGGGAGGAGGGGGTCTTATAACTGCACACCATCCTTTTGAGGTGGAACCTGTTCTAATTAGAGTATCTACAAGAGAAAGAATCATTAAGGATTTTAGTGAGAATTTTGTCACCTACCACTTAGTGGATGAATCATTCTCCTACCAATAAGCAATGAGATCTAGAAATTCATTAATGTGGGAAAAAGACATTGCTGATGAGATGGGCCCACTATTACAAAACAATATTTGGCATCTAGTTGACCTACCAAAGGGAGCCTTTACCTAGGATGCAAGTGGGTGTTGAAGAAGTAATTACATATATAGTGATGGATCAATAGTCAGATACAAAGCAATTTTAGTAGTGAAAGATTATAAACAATGGGGGAATAGACTACTTTTATGTTTATTCACCTGTCTGTCACCTATCGATGATTAAGATTCTTCTTACCTTAGCATCTATTGAGAACTTTATAGTTCATCAAATGGATGTGAAGACAGCCTTCTTAAATTAAGAGTTTGATGAGATTTATATGGCACAACCTAAAGGTTATATACAAAAAGATCTAAAAGATAAGTGTGCAAATTGAAAAAATCAATCTATGGGCTTAAACAAGCACCTAAGATATGGCACGTGAAAATTGATCAAGTGGTAAAGAGCTTTGGATTTCAGTCCAATCTTTCCGACAAATTCCTTTATCACTGCTCGATGTCAAATCAAATAATCATCATATTTTTATTTATGGATGACATATTGATTTTTTGGGTTAGATCTTACTATAGTAAAGGATATTAAATCCACTCGTGCGGAAGCATTTGACATGAAGGTTCTTAGCCTCGTGGATACCCTATTAGGTATGAAGGATATAGTTGACAAGGGTTAAGTTACACTTAGCCAGACTCATTATAGAGAGCAGCTTCTTTTTATGTAGGGATATAAAGACTGTAGGCCAGTAGAGACAATGTTCAATCACAATATTAAGTTAAGTCCTAATGTGTAGATCAGTGCTGATCAAGTAAAATTTTCAAAAATAATTGGTGGTCTCATGTATACCACAAGTTGTGCATGACCAGACATTACTTTATTGGTTGGCATGCTGAGCCACTTTACTAGTAGTCTATAAAAAGAGCATTGGGATGCCCTGGATAGGCTGATTAGATACCTGAGAGGTGCTAAAGATCATGCTTTGTGCTAGACTGGTTATCCTCCTATTGTGGATGGATATTTTGATGCCTCACGGTGTTCATAATTTGGGAATAATAAGTCTATCAGTGGATTTATATTCACTTTGGGTGGAGTTGCTAATATTTGGAAATCTAAAAGACAGACCTGTATAGTTTTATTATCTATTGAAGCTGAGTTATTTGCCTTAACTTCAGCTAGTGAAGAGGCAGATTGGATCAAGAATTTAATTTTATACATACCTTTATATAGGTTACAAGTCCATTAGTTGAACTTGTATTATGATAATCAAGTAGCAGTTCAAGTAGTTAAGAAAGCTCTCTATAATACTAAGAGGAGACAAGTATAACTGAGACATGCTTTGTTGCATTATCTGAAAGAAAAATGAATTATCATTTTGATCAATGTGCGTTAGAAGGATAACTTGGATGATCCATTGACGAAAGGAATGCCTAAAGACCGATTAATCAAAATAGGGAAAATGAAACTAAATGCGATTTAAGTCACCCTTAATTCAAGGTTAGGCGATTTATTTCAGCCTTAAATGTTTTGATTTTTCATATTTTCTTTGTCAAAGCAAGAATGTTGTGCTCTGTTGATGCTCTTGGTTGCTGAGTACAGATCTGGTGAGTTATTTCATTCCAAATCTGATGTTAATAACTTCACCTTGATTCGTCTACCTTACACTAGAGGAGAGTGTTATTCCAAATTTGATAGCAAGATTTGATTCGGTTTGACACTTCCTCTGTTAATTTTTTTCATTTCAAACTTTATAATTTCCAGTTAACTTTAGAATAGCAGTAACTGTCACATTCCATTTTGGAACACAAATTTAGCTGCGGTGTTCAGAAGTTCGTAAATAATTTTATTTGGAAAAATAACAAATTTTGAGGTAAAATCTATAATACTCAGTCTAGGTGTCCTCCTAACTAACTATAAAATACAATGTCTTACAGTAGAACTATATATATCTACATTTTCAAAGGATTGAATTCATTTTAAAATGAAATTCTCTGTTAAAAATTACATGGGTTGTTGACATTAGAAGAGCACTCGTAGACTGGGATCCTGATCAAGAGGATCTGCTGGATGATAATGATTTGATTATTATTAGATCTCTTTTTTGTTTATCTCTATTCAGAGCACTATTTAGCTCTTTCTTTGTGCACCTATTTGTTTGGACTATTTTGCTCTTGTGTTGATATGGGACACTGGACGAATAAGGCATGTTCCTTAATCTTGCTATAAAATGTGTTTTGATATTGCTGAGTTTTTGTTTTACTTATGTGTGCATGCTATTTTCTGCTTAAGTCTAATATGGTTAAAAATGTTGGACACGTTTGTGCATAATTCATGCTTGGTTGAACATTACACAAAACACCCTTTCCAACATCGAGTTTATGATGGACATAAGTGGAGATTGTTAGATATTTATTTAATATATTTGCATGTGTCGAGACCGACTCAGAGCGTATTAATGGGTGCATGTCATTCTAGGGTCAGGTTATATGCTGGAGATACTATATAAACCATATTCCAAACTCGATATGACATATAGACTATCTTGAGCGACTAACCAACTCTATAATATATACCCATTCTTAATTCATTCTAATAAAAAAGGATAAGCAAGCGAGCATGAATAAGATACTAACATGTCCTCAACTTAAGTCATCTCTTATTCAATGAAAGCAGTACATTAAGAGCTTAAGATATAAATTCAAGACTTAATTGTGTCATCGCTATCCCAAAAAGTTTAGTGTTCTCCTTCCACAAAACACAAAACTACATCCTCGTCTTTGGTAGGAATCTCCTTTTTGCTCAACATGTATAGACTGCATATGATGAGATATTGGAAAGCCTCATGGAGTCCAATGAAAGTGTGGAATGGAATGAGAATTACAATAGAGTATTCAAAATTTATGTGTAGGCTTAAACACTTCATCAACACATATCTTTGTAATGTGTTTCTTTGGTTGTGTGATGTGGCTCTCTCATGTCACTTTATTTTTTTGTTCATTAGTGGCTTTTAATAGTGGATATAAAATTCTTACTCCATTATATCATCACATTATTAAGTAGATATACCTCTTCACTCTCACGCTTCCTTGCCCTCTCTTAGTGGCAATATATATTCACTATAGTTTTACATATGAGTGATCATCTATCAACTCTCACACCTAATATATTCTCTTTTTTGTCAAATTATTTAGCTCGCTTCCAAAACACTCCAAACTATGCTATATTGGATGCATCTATTCTCCTTGTGTGCCTTTGGGGACACTTTCATATAGGCTTACTCATAGTTCATCTCATTGTGTTCTCCGAGTTACTCAATTACCCAAAGTATATATTGTTAGGAAATACTCGTTGAGCAAAAACAAAAACATATGATCCACAGAAAATCAAAAAGATAAGAACACCAAGATTTAACATGGAGAACCACCAAATTCAGAGAAAAAACAACATGCCACCCGCGCCATGAAATCCACTAAGAAGAATTTTTAGAATACAAGCAATATAAATCCACTGGTGCCCCCTCTTCTCCCTATCATTTTTCTTACTCTGAAAAAGCCCTAGTCTAGAAACATGCCTAATATACCCATGGCAAAAGTTGATACTAGTGTCCAGTACTTCCAAATCTGTCAGTGAATCAAGCTCCACAATCTAATATTTATCAGTGTATCGAACCCACGTCATCTTGTAAATGCATGTTGCTTTTTGTTAAATTTTTTAGTTGATTTTCTCTTGTTGGTCACTTCAATCTCATTTTGATTCATCCTCAAAAAAGTTCAATAATAAGTGTGCCTTTGTGTCTTCACTTTCTTGCTATAGATACATTATACATGATATTGATTTCAACAACAAATGTGAATGATTCCTTTATCACTCGTATAGTCCAACATATACATTATATCCTTCCACCATATGCATTCACATCACGATACTTAATTAAAACACGATGGTCAAGCACATGTTCATCTACCTCTATAAAATCAGTTTTCAATCAAAAATATCATCAATTTATTCCCTACATTATGATCACTACATCCAAAATATTAGTAGCTCAACTCAGTGCATCTGTAACGCCCTTTCCACTAGCTTGGCGAGTCTAGTCGGGATTACGTTACCGGGCTGCAGCCCAAGCACCCCCTACCCCTCTCTCCGCGCATGTTTCTCAGTAGTGGTGGGTTGTTGATGAGGGGTCTCGAACCCACAACCTTATTGATAAAGAGCCTTCAAACCATTCTTCATCACCAATTTAGTTACAACGGAAGCATGATGGGTCCATAACCCACAGGTCCTATTATCAAAACCTAGCTCTGATTCCAATTGTAACATCCCTGACCTGTAAATAGTTTATAACATGGGTCTGACCGGGGCACCACGACATACAAAATCCACAAAGCGTAAAATGCTAAAAATCCGTAACATTGCAAAATATTGGGGAGAATGCAAAATATTGGGCAAAGTCAAAGTATTGGTACATTGCATGGTACCCCTACCAATAACTAGTTGAGTTGTGTCATCCGTAGTTTGGATGCGCTCTGGGACTGCTATGGGAGTACATGAAAGGAACTCACTAGCATCCCCAGTGACATGTTGAGAAGCGCTTGAATCGACTATCCAATCTTGTGATATAGTGTTGGATATAGATGCGAGGGTAAGAGTTTCTCTTGTACCTATGGTTGAATGAGCGAAGACACAATATTACCCCTTGATGAAGCTGGTATGAGTGCATAGTCATTCACACCCTTCTTCTTCCTCCACATTAGTTGGGAGTAATCGTTCACAATTTCCTGCTCCTCTGAGTTGTCCATCTCATTCCTACTTTCGCCTGCCTCGTCCTCAGCTATCATAAGGTTTGATCGGTAGCCTCCTCTTCTACTACTTTTATGACTCCCACGACTGCGACCACGGTAGCCTACTTTTCCCCATCCACCTTCATCCTGCCCTTTTGGTGTCTTGGGGCAAGCCAACCGGAGATGACCTAATTCACCATATTTATAACATTGTCGTGTCTCACTCTTGTACCTTGGGGTCTAGGATTGGTTGCCGCTGGGGCTGATTTTGCCCTAGTAGGTGCAGCTACATTAGACTGGAGCCTAATTTGATTTTTTTCCTGCATCATAGTTGAGATTGTCTCATCCATAGTAGGAATCTTTGGCTGAGCAAACAACATCGCACTCATTTGCTCAAAATCCAGGTTCAAACCCAACATCGAGGCAGGGGAGCCAACTGATAATGAGAGATATCAAAGGCTTGTTGGTCGCCTGATCTGTTTGAGCAGTACCTGTCCCGACATATCTTTTCGGGCATTGGTGGATACGGTGTGTGCGTTGGAGAAGGATATGAAGCGAGTCCAGGGAAAAAGGGACTTGGCGATGACAAAGTCCGAGTTTAAAGTGTCGCACCCGGGGAAATCAAAGTACCGAAGGAAATGGGGTAAGAGATTCAAGTCGTCTTCACAGGCTTCCTCGAGTGTTGCATCAGGAGCAACTTCGAGGCAGGAGCCTCAGACCTGTTATACATGTGGTCGAGTGGGGAATATAGCCCGTAACTGCCCGGTTGGCCCACCAAAGGGTGAAAAGAAGACAGGAGCGTCATATGCGGATAAGGGCAAGGCAGTGGTGGAGTCCACCTCATCCCAAGCGCAACCCGAGTGTACAATCTTGGCCTGCAGGAGGCCATAAAGCAAAGTAACGTTGTCACAGGTACGCGATAACATATTTGATTGCTGCTTTGCTATTTCATACCTTGTTTGTAGCTTGTGAATGATGTGTTTGTATTAGGCTTTGTATTTATTCGAGATTGTCTGGCCTTAAGGCATTACGCGACTTTCAAAAGAACTTAATAACATTACTACATTAAAGCACGAAATATAGGAGGAACGATCTCCACTTTCTCAACAACGTTTGGGCCCCCACCTTTTGCACACCGCTACGAGCTATGCCACAAAAAATCAAGAATAAACGGGCAGCAAAATGAAGGTCATCATTGGTCTGGTCAACACAACATAATGACCCATCCCCCGATCATCCTAGCGGACTCTGGGGCGAGTGCATTGCCCTCATGCAAGTATGCACAAAAACCAAAGTAGAAAAATACAAAGAACAAAGGGGCACACAAGGGGCCCCCATAGCCATACCATCACATACGTAGTAAAAACACATAAAGTCATACAACCCATGACAAAAGGCATTTGTTCGCCTTTCGTACTCACCCATAATTGTAGGAGGAATAGATTTCACAATGAAGTGCATGATACAGAGGCTCAAAGTCGTACAAAGGCTCAAAGTCCATATCTATCCATAAGAGTACGACAGGAAGGAAAACAGTCCATTACTATCCAAACGAGCGCAACAAGGGGGAAAACTGTCCACAATTGTCCGAAGGAGCGCAGTGTAACACCCCAAATAATTGGAAAACAGAGCTCAAGAGTAGCTATCGCCAAGCGATAGTGACTATCACTGGCGATACCACTCGACGAACTCAACAGAACTCGTTGCATTGCGATTCAAGGCCTAATGATTATTATGAGCGTTTTGACCATTTTAGCGCGCCGCGACGTGCAGATTTTGAATACTTAGCAAACGAACTCCAATTCAATCTCGGTCAGTGGCATTCGATTGGTATGGTCAATACAAAGTCAACACAATTTCAATGACAGGTGGTCAAACCACAGTTAAATCAAGCTCAGTTGTGCCCCTAAAAGCGCGCGCACACAAATTCTGACTCGACACCCCAACTTTGACCTAACTCATGATGTCTTGGACCTACTTTGACTTTGTCTAGCATAGGGGACCCACCTTAGGGTTGACTTTGGTCAACCCCCCCCCCCCCCCCGAAAAGCCTATTTTTGAAAATTTTCTTAAGGAGGTGTACACGTCCTCTTCATGGATGGTCAAGGCCCCCCATACCCTTGAGCCACCAAAACCAGTTCACACAAGAGGCTAGGTAGGCCATGGGTCAAGTTAGGCTCAACTTCCCTTTCCCATCCCCTCTTTCCTAAGCCCAAAATCCCACCAAGGCCCAACCCACCAAGCACTCCCTTAGATGGATACATGTGGCCTGTACTATGGCCCGTGGATGGATGCCAAGTGTCCAAGACAGCTGGAGGGTAGAAGATCACTTCCCCCTCAAGTGGAATTAATCTCACACATACCCCAAGCCAAATGAATCATCCCACCTTACCTATATAAGTCCATGACCCCTCAGAGGAATGCACTCCTCTCCCTAAGCTCAAATGAGCAACCACCATCCCTGCTGGAGCTCTACTTCGCTGGAGGCCGCCGGAGACCCCAAACAAGGTGGAAAACTTATCCTCTCCTTCCTCCCTATCTTTTGGATGCTTTGCATGCGAGCTCCTATGGCCGGAGCGCCGCCACCATCACCCCCTCCCCTCCGTTCAAAATAAAAAAATAGCTCTAGCGATGGCCGGAGGCGGCAGGCCGCCGAACCACCGCTAGAGGTAGCGCCCGCCACCGGAGAGTTGGTCGGGGGTGGAGGCATGGCCGGCCGACGGCGGGGAAGGCCCGTGAGGGCGGTACTTTGGTACTGGAGGTGGGGGGAAGAAGATGTTATAAAAATTATATTTATTATAATATTATGAGTATTATAATATTATAATCAAAATAAGTATTTTGATTTTCTAGGGAGAAACTCTAGGCCTGGTGAAAAGGTCTTTAACATGAAAATTGTTCCCCATGATGACAAAAATCTCCACAAAAATTTTGGGAATTTTTGGAGTTAATTTAGTATTTTTCAAAGCATAAATATAGATTTTTTGGCCAATTTAGAGGCCCAAGATTACTCGGAAAATTTTGGAAATATTACTAGCCAATTTTTAGGTCCTCTAAAAGGTTGTATTAAAATTTGGGAATCTTGGGATAAAATTGAAAATTTTCCAATTTTTTGGAGTCTTGGGTCGCGCTCGGAAATTTACGCGCTCAAATTTTTCAAAAATGAAAATCGAGGTGCGCGAACATTTTATATTAAATATTAAGTTCAATTTATTAAGCGACGAGAGTTATCGAGGCAAGATTTCTAGCTCTAAGTATTTCGAGGTTTTCGCCAAAATCACCGAGCGCCTCATTCTTAAAATAACTCTCGGGCATTTTTGTGTGAACTCGGAAGATGAAAGTATGAGTTTCGAGTAATATAATCCACAATCTCATTTTGGGTAAAAAATTCCCTCATGTGTTGGAAACGATTTTCGAGGTTGAAATTCGAGAAAAAATGTGTCCTCTAACGAGATTCTCAGATTCGATGCGACGTAAGCAAACGAGTTGATATTTATTCTCGGATAAATAATAAAAATATAACTCAAAATAAGCTTCCCCTGATCCGATTAAGCCGTGATTAAAAGGACGCAACTAAATTGTTATCGGATCTTAATAATAGGTGAAACCCAAATAAACCTCCTGAGAATAGAGAAGGAACTAAAAATGCCTCCTGAGAACGGAGATGGAACTGAAGCCTCCTGAATAGAGTGATTGGACTACTAACCACTTTCTTTATGATTAATCCAGTCTTGCACTGCTTCAGTTCCTTTATTTATTTCAGTTCAGTACTTTTAATTCAGTTCTACTCTAGTCTCGTACTAGTCAAGTTCAATTCAATACTTTCAATTCAGTTCTACTCCAGTCCCGTACTGGTTAAATTTTAATTCAGTACTTTCGATTCAGTTCTACTCCAGTCTCGTACTGGTCAAGTTCAATTCAGTATTTTAAATTTAGTTTTACGCCAGTCCCGTACTGATCAAGTTCAATTCAGTACTTTCATTTCAGTTCTACTCCAGTCACGTACTGGTCAAGTTCAATTCTATACTTTTGTTTCAGTACTACTCCAATTTCGTACTAGTCATATTTCATTATGCAGCTTATATTATCAGCAGCTTTAATTACCGTATTTTCTTTACTGCAGTTTACTATTATCAGCACGTGTCTTACTCTAACGAGCAGCCATCTGTTAAGGTCGAGCCTTAGTTGGGGATAACCGGAGTTGAGGTATTCCTCTAGGATTAGCCCTAAATAAGGTGCTCTCATGATCCTTATCGAAAGTTGAGCTGAGCGTTACTACCCGAAGATTGAAGCATAGTAGGGCAGGCCGCCACAAACCCGGTGAGTGCTAGCAAAATTGATTGTTTGATTTCTTGTAAATTGCTTGCGGTGAATTATGGTGGGTCAGTCCCTTCCGAACACCGTTCGTACCGGTGCGGGAAGGTCGAAGACTCAAGACGACAGAGAGATGGCTACCACAGGTGATCACCGACCGTTATGTGTTTCCCCGTTGGGTTTCCTCCGCTGGTCTGCTAAAATGTGGAATCGTCGGATGTTTCTCACATCCAAGAGTACACGGGGTTGTACGTAAGGGCTTGGGCTGTGCGGTATGACCACCCCTAGAAGTGTCAGGACTGGCCACTATCACCGACGACCACATCGGTGAGGCCCACGGGGCTCGCTACCCTGCTTGAAAAGAAGCGGTCTGTACTATGTTGACATAGGGTGTTATGCGCGGCTGTGAATGTCTGTGATGTGTATGTGGCTATGAATGCATGTGATGTGTATGCGGCTGTAAATACCTGCGATGTGTACGCGGCTATGAATATCTGCAATGTGTACCCGGTTGTGAATACTTGTGATGTGTACGCGGCTATGGATTCATGCGATCTGTACGCGGCTGTGAATGCTTGTTATGTGTACCCGGCTGTGAATGTCTGCGATGTGTATGTTGTTGTGAATGCCTGTGATGATTGCACGGGTTGTGAATACCTGCTATGTTGTTATGCTAGTGGAGCCTAAATTATAACTGGTGTATATTGTTGCTGCTAGTCCAGTTATATCATGCTTCTCCTCTTTTTGGTTGCTCTTGTCTTAATTATGAAATGCTATGCTAACCCTCTCTTGCTTCGGCTATCTTATTTTGTTAGGTGTGTATGCTCATCCCCAGGATATGGATCCGAGGAGGAGATTTGATTCCACTTAGCTCTGTGACTAACGGTTATTTAAATAACCATTCACAGGAGATGAAGCACCGTACCAACTAGCTGCTGCAGGACGATACGCCAGCTGATAGGACTACCCGTGCAGAGGCACCCCCGTCATCTCCAGAGTTTCGAGACGTGAGTACTAGCGAGACAAGTTGAGAGAGAGGGGAGTTGTTATTTGTGGTACTATTATAGGCTATGGGCTTCATGTATAAACAGTGGCTATGGCCTTTTGAGTTTTCTGTTAAATATATATATATATATATATATATATATATTGTGCCTTCCTGTTAATGCTTTCGCTAAACTCTGTGATGAGATGTGAATGTTTTGATTTAAGCCGAGCAAGGCGGATAACTAGTGCTTAGTATAGTGGGTCGTTACCCCTTAAGGAGCACTAGGTAGACGTCTTGGGCAAGTAAGATCCCCTCTGCCCCGACCCGGACAAAGGTTTGGGGGGGGGGGGGTCTTACATTTTGTGTAGCAATCGTTCTAATAAATGATCCATCTTCTTCGTATTGAATACTTGTAATAAACTCAGCAAGATCTATATCAAAGAGACTACGTTGTGTTGAGATATGCTTATTGAGATCGAAATCAGTGAATAGTTTGAGAATTCTTTAGAACTTTGCAGATGCTACATTCTGAAAGATTCCAGATCTACGTTGAACACTAAATTTGTCTTAGGTGCCATTATAAAAACCTGCAAGAATTTCTTGACAAAGAAAAAGGGATGGTGAAAACAGAATAAACGAGCGGGTAAGACGAATAGTGTTAAACATACTATTTAATTGAATTTGATATATATAAACAAGAAGGGCATCGACAAATTAGGGTGATTAATTAATGCAGCATTGAGATCTATTCAACGTAACTTAGATATATATATCAACGTAACGACGAATAGAATTCAACTTTTCCTCAAGTTTTCTCTATCAGACATTTTAATGATGTATGTATTTATCCGAATAAAAACTCTCTGCCATCACCGTTCTAGAATATGATTATCATAAAGAAGGTGATATTATGTCGATATATATTCGACGTAACTCTAAATATGTTACTAAAATATATGGTTATATAATGTATATTCTTAAAAGACTATTGTATCAGTTGTCATGCCTTAAACCTTTACATTTGTCTAGTTGTCCTACTTTATCCATCCTGCACACACAATTCAAAAGTCAATTGGAACCCAGGTTACCTTGGGTCTATTCTTTCTTCTGCCATTGGTAGGAGTAATAACAGTATATGATGGTTTGTTATAATACCCTTGGGGATGGAATATTAATGGCCTATCTATCAAGCAACTTTTAGTATTATGACCTTCTCTTAAATAATTATAACATTCATATCCATGATAATTTTTTTGATTACATTGAAATGAAGTAGATTTTTATTAAACCTGTGTTGACCATATTTCGACGCTTGTGCTAAGTTATGTTGATATTCAGTTAAAGTATATTTCCAGTTGACTAGATTTTTGAAGTTCAAAGATTGTATAAATTTCATTTTTGTAAATATTTCATTATTTTCTATTCTGATAATAACTTTGTCATCCTTATTTCTATATCAATCTATTGAATTATTAAATGTTGGTATACTAAGAAATTTCTTTAGTTTTTGCTGGTTCAATTATCAATTCTAAGAGAGTATCATTTTCTATAGATTTTTCAGTTATGGGTTTATAATATTGATTTCTTTCTGTCAAGATGTTTTCTAAAGTTTTTACTTTTTTTTAATTTGTCGATAGTTTTCTATTTTTTACAGTTAATCTAGTTCTTTGTTTTTCTAATTTTCCTAGACCAACTCTAAAATTGTAATTTTTGTAATAATGATTACTGTTTTTAGTTCATCTAATTCTTTTCTTAAATGTTCAATCATCCTTACAGAATCGAATTGATCCTTATAAATTTTTTTAAAACATAGTTTAAATTCTTTAGAAAAAAAATCAATATTATATAAATAATTTACTTGATTTTCTTCAGTGTCTGAATTTGATTCCAGTGTCATCAAGCATGTTTCTTCAGCATCAGCTTCTCCTTCATATCCTGATGAAGAACTTAACTCAGAACGTGTATCACTCCAGGTTTCTGCTATAAAATCTTTCCTCTTTTTCTTATCTTTTATCTTCTAAAATTTCTTCTGATCCTTTTTATTTTGTTTATGCTTTTACTGATCTGCACTTTCTGTAGATATATGTCGAGGTTTTCTACATGTAAAACAGCTTATCTCCTTATTAGGAGTTTTAATAAACTTAGGTTTGCTCGTATTTCTATCCCTTCTTCTAGAGCTTTCTAATTTTATCCATCATCTAAATCTTCTTTCCAAAAGGTTGAACATCTCTTGTTCTGATACAGATGGTTCATCTTCAGTGGCCTTGAAAGCAACAAATTTTTCTTTCAGTGTAATGATAATTTCCTCTGCTTTTGTCTCAACTCTATTTCTCAGAAGTTGTGCATATGACTTTAGTTTTCCTAGTAATGCATCTGTTGTAATTTCTCTATGATATCTTGCATCTCTAATAACCCATATCCTTGAATTCCATGTACTTTGGAAATACATGAGTAATTTATCATTTATCTCAGTAAGAGATATATCTTTATCTAACATTTTTAGGTCATTTATAATCATACCAAACCTATTATACATTTCAGCTACCGACTCATCAGCTTTCTTTTGAAAATTTTCATATTGAGAGATTAAGAGTGATCTTCTATATTTTCTCTCATCTGAACTTCCATCAATAACTCTTGAAAGAGATTCTCATATTTCTTTTGTTGATTGACAATCTGCAACCTTTTGAATCACATCATCAGACATGGTTGAGACTAGTATGTTCATAGTTTTTGCATCCCAATCTTTTATTTTATTTTCTATATCTGACCATTCACTTCTTGGTACAGGTTTTGCAGTTATATTTCCTTATACATCCTTTCTATATGGCATTGGTGGTCCTGTCAAAATTGATTCAAATATACTTTTATCAATAGAATTCATATATAATCTAATTCTGGTTTCCAGAGTGTAAACTTTTCAAGAATACAAATTGGTGGCCTAGTAGATACAAATCCTTTGAATGTATTTGAAGACATTTTTGAAAAAATTAAAAGAAAATATATTCATGCAACTGATATGATCTGTTGATTAAGATGTTAATCTTTTATTGATTAATCTTCTCTAGATTAACCTTTTAATGATCAACCTGACTTTGCTACTAGTTGAAATGGGAGAACTGTTGTTAAATATGTAAGACCCCTCCCCCTTACCAAGGAGGCTCCCGGTCTTATGCCCAGAACTGCCGTCTTACGGTGACACTAACTCAGGGTTAGTCGACACCGCAAGACGCTGATCCTGTCGGCTTGTACGATCATATAACCTATTCGGCCAATTGATAAATAGATGTATAAAAGCAGTGTATAAAAAATCTAGTTCATAAGTCACAACACTATCATCCATAATGAAAATGAAAGCACAATAGAGTCCAGAATGAGTACAACAAAAGAGAAAAGGGCTTATGCCTTGTACATGATATCAAATCTCTCTCTCTCTCTCTCTCTCAAAATGACAACAAAGCGGAAGCTAAACTATCATCAAAAAACTCGTCCCATCTGATGACAAAATGCAGTAGTAGTAGTAGGTGGTGGTGGTATCAGCTCCTCACGTCCTGCCACCACGTCCTGTTGGTCATGCTGGTACTCCATCTCCTCGAGCTCCTAAAATGATTTGTTCACAACCGACCGTTAGTCATAAAAACTAAGTCATTTTCTCCACACCTCACCCCCGCAACTCCTAGGCACCGAGCGGGAGGACGAAGAGGAGCTATACTAACAATTATATATAGTATCAATATATTTCTACTATAGTCGTTCTATATATATAACACATGTAAGGTATGATGAACTGTATAGAAAGTAAGTAAGGTGTTGTAAGTAAACAAGGTACTGTAAGTAAAACAGAGTACAGAACGGCAAGTAGAATATGCTACTACTAAATTACCATCACAGAAGTACCTTAACGTATATGAATGCCCATAAAAACTTATAAGTTAAGGTTTTCAAATATAACATATCATATAAAAGAGCTCATACTAATCTATATGATAAAGATCTATGGTGCGTATGACCTAGTTATGAATGTATGATATATATGTATTTTATGATCCATGCAAGTGCAACTCACACACACGACTCTGTGATCACAGACCTTTAGTTCCCGCTTTTTGGAGCTATCATCACTCTTTAGTACCATCATTGTGTCTACGACACCAGTGGAGCGGGCGTCTCCACTCCTAGGCGGGTATACACACTACCAGTCTTAGACCTCCCATACGCCTCTGTAGACATCCTAGGTGCACTCTAGAGTCTTTGTGTATTATTTGCTGGCTACCTACCAGTCTTTTTAGTAGAGTGTGCATTTTTGGGGATCTTCCTCCAGACCGCAATGTAAAACAACCCACTGGCCCCTCAAACCATCACACCTTGCTAGAGTAACCGTGTAACGCCCCGAAACTCAAAAGAGTGACGAGAGTCATTTTGGGCCAAATTTGGAATTTGGCTGGGGGCACACGGCCTGGGACACGGGCGTGTCCCAGGGCGTGTCGTGTTTGGGTCGACGATTTGGCCGAGAGGTCGATGAATTGTGGATTCGATGATCGTCGAGCAGCGAACACGGCCTGAGATACGGGCGCGTCTCAAGGCGTGTCGAGCTCGTATCGACGATCTGCCAGGTAAGTCGACATTTCTGCTCGACGAAATGTAGAGACACCGAACACAGCCTAGGACACGGGCGTGTCCAAGGCCGTGTCGGGTGGTCGAAGAACTGCGCTCGATGAAGTGTCGAGATAGTGAACACGGCCTGGAGCCCAGGCGTGTTCGGGTTTGACACGGGCATGTCAAATAGGACACGGGCGTGTCCAAGACCCGTGTGAGTCTCGAGTTGGTGTTGGTCTTGTGTTGATGGAGGAACACGCCCAGGAACACGGTCGTGTACTGTCGAACACAGGCGTGTCAGGTCGAACACGGGCGTGTCGGGTGCCCGTGTGTTTTTTGAGACACGTAAATTTCGATGGCGAATGGGGGACACGGCCCTGGACACGGGCGTGTCGCAGGCCATGTTCGGCCCAGGTTTTGCATTTCGGCTACGGATCGTGGTAGTTCGTTTCCTTTTTTTGGGATCCGACGGCTGGGGGTTTTTCCTACTGTGATATACCCAGGATTGGGCCTTTGAAACCCTCATTTCTCTTGAGTGGTTCTCTTTCTAAGTCTAGAGAGAGGGGATAGCAAAGGAGGAAGAAGAAGCCTAGATCCGGTCACCGGCGGAGCTTCGGAGCTCCAAATCGCGAGCCGACTTCGGATCTATGTAAGCAAGGAGATTGCGGTGCTTTTCATCTGCATGCATTTCCATGGCGCCAAAGAAGAATGCTAGGGTAACAATTCTCTACTTGAGCATGTGAAGTTGTACTTCTTTTGCATAGGGAAGCCCGCTCTCGCGAGTTTGCAGTGAGTTTGAGGCGTTCCTTCGGGTAGACATGAATAGTCCCCGTTGTGTACATGTAGAGTTTGTAACCAAGAATGGATATAGGCTTGATGTGTGAAGCTTACCCGAACAAGTTGGTCTAGATCGGTTATGGTGCATTGCATGAAAGGCCGGAGAAGACTCCGTGCGAATGTTTGTTTTTCAGGTTTTCTACGAGGTAGATTGCAATAGGGGGCCTTGGGGATTAAATCCAAGGTGCACCCAGAAAACTAGGCAGACGCGTAGTTCTGCCATCATGTGGGTCTGGGAGCCAACTTGAACATAACTGAGTTGTGTGATCTATGTAAGCGATTTGGGGCTCGGGAAAGTTTGACCCGCGCATAGGTTTTAAATGAACGTTGCGGTGTGAGCAACGGGTCAGGCGGAACCATACCCGCTCTGTGTCGTTCGGTTAAAGAGACCTAAAGTTACTTGGCACTTACCGTTGGCATAGATAGAGGGTCTTAGTCAGTGGCCAGAAAGACCAAATGCTCATGAGATATTGCCGTCTAAGGGGCGGTGGTGAGTCGGCGGACTTAGACCGTGATCACTGAGAATGTGCCCTGAGAGCATGGGGCATGTGGCCATGCGTGTCTGCGCCTATGATGTAGTGTTATTACTCTACTGCTTGATTATGCTAATAAAGTGTAGGGAAGGAGCATCGCCGCCTCGAGTTTGGGGGCGGGATCGTTATAATTTGGTCAACATAGCTGACCGTTGCTTTTGTTTGCCACCGTGTGGTGGATTGTTGCTCGCAGGTGTTGTAGGACTGAGCGGTAAATAGCGGGCTAATGTCCAAGTTGCTGAGCAGGCCCTTGAAGGCCTAATTTTGAGTGTTTTTCTTTTATTCATGTATGGTTGGCCTGCGTGCCGAGGTTTGTAAAACATGTAATTTGAGGAAAATAATTGTAAGGCCTTAAGGCCAGTACTTGTGTATTTGTACTACATTTCTTTTAGTTCTGTTTAGTGGACATTCATGCTAGTGTTGGGTTCTTTTTATTACAACTAATAAAATTGCTTCTGCTATAATGACTCTGTGTAGGACGTTGGATTAGTTGGATGGTTTACATTGAATAACCACCCGGTCTGTCTGTGGTATATGGCGTCGAGCCCCGGCCGGACCTACTGCTATATGCTATGTGACGGATAGGGGGTATTACAAACCGTACTGCCATCGGTGTGACGATTGGCCCAGTACCGCACGACCCGCCATAAGTTTATTTTTATGCACATGCATGATATTCCAACCTGAGCCTCCAGCTCGCAGGACCAACACGTCCTGAAACCCTCCAACCCATCAACGGTGAGGGCACATCAATACCTTAGTTCTAAATCCCTCCAACCCTTCACGGGTGAGAATTTTACCATGTTCTCTAAGCCTATTAGATAACTCTTGTCTAATGTTTGTTATACATAACAATTTAGGGTTAATACTAGTACTGCCCAGGGCATGCCCGATGAAGGGCTCTCGGGGCACTAGGAACTACGATGGGTTGAAGCTCAAAGCTCCCTTTCTCAAGGATATTTACTTTTATTAATGTCTACCCATGATCCATACCAACTCTCATTATTATTCTGCGACAAACCTAATAGTTTAGAATGTTATCAGGAGTGCGACGGTCTTCCGCCGATCTCCGTTCTAGCCATTATCCTTGGGATTTTGCACTCTATCACTCGTTATCAAGAAGTGACCTATTGCACACCATCCAGGATTCTTCTTCCCAACATAGATTTCATCTCAACCGACAATCTTATCCCCTGAGGGTCCTAATATTATGTGCTATTTTTACTAACCGCACCCATGACCTAATGTTGACCCGTATGACGTGTCTTCCAAACTCTTGAGCCAACTGCCCCTAATTATTTATCATATATTGCCTTGATGTATGATGTTGACCATCCTAGGTTTCACAATTTTTCTAAGGAGTTAAGAGCCTAAATTAATTCTTTTAATTAAGTGACATGGGCCACCTTGCACATGATGTACTATCTATAATGGTCCATCCTACCTCAGAAATTTACCAGGCGTTCCATGAGGTCAAATATAACTTCCTGCCAAGTTTCATAATTTTCCCATGTGAAATTCCATTTAATATCTATTTAATAATAAACCAAAAATTGACTACTTTCCAAATGAAGTACAGTCTTTATACAATCAAAAATTCTAGGAAACTTACTGATGATCCATGTTGATATAATAAAGCTAAATGCAAAATTTCAAAATCCTAAACAGTGATTTGACCTAACTTATGTACATACGAACAATATTACCAAAATGCCATTATTACGGTTTTCATCATATAGATACATCCAAAAATTCTCAAATATTTTAACAGTGATTTAATCACAGAGATAAACTACTACAAAGTTTTCCATAATATTTGAATAACAATTTCCCTTATTTTTAATTAATTTCCATAATGGGTAAAATAGTAAATTCTACTTAAACTCCAAGTTAACATTACCTAACAGTCCCACAGATTTTTCCAGAGGTGAGCTATGTCCTAATAAATCTTGTGACAAAATTTCAGAATTTAATAAATTCATATGCCCTATATTCAAATTTATTTCCAACTAGGCATATTTTCCAATAATTCCAAATAATGGGATTTTTGATCCTAAAAATCGCAACCTTCCTATGAGAGGTATATTTCATCCCTATAAGCCTCTGTCCAGAGCTTCATGGACATGCAGTGGTCTAAATGGGCTAAATTATCATTTGTTTCTATTTTTACTATAGGCACTCCAAATTGAACATATCTATTTCATGCATGTGGGATTTCCCAAACATGCAGAGTTCAAAATGACTTGAAGTTTCTACCATGATTTTTTATTGACTAATGGACATGCCACCAAAATTTGGGGTCATTTGGAGTCATACATCTCCAAAAATATACTTAATTTAAATATTAGTATTTCACCAAATACTATAGCAAAAGTCTGACCAAAAATTCGCATCTTTGGTCAGTGACTAGGTTTAACCTAATCACAAGCATGGCCAAAATTTTAGGTCATGATGACTTATGGTTTGGCTTGGGAATTTATTTTAAGATTTGCCCTAGCCTAGGACCAGTCATGGTAGAATGGTCCTACAGGAAGTTCTACTATAACAAATCATGAATTTAGGGAATCATTGTAAAAGTAAGGCATAGGCCTACATTTTTCATGTTGATAGCTACCTCTAAATATTCATCTAACAGGCCTAAAATTAACATGCAATATCACTGTAAAAGTGTGATAAAATACACTAATTAGAAATAATCATATTAATTAATTTAAATGGGATAAATCTGACGGGATCAGTTCATCGTCCTCATCAGCCAACGACCAGGATTCAATCTTTATGGTCCGATCTGTTTAGCTTATTCTAGCCATCTTAGCTGCCTCCAAGGCCGGATAATATCACCACCACCTCCGTTGAGGTGGGGGATTTTGTTTCCCAGCGATGTGGTCGTCAGAGGTGGATTCTCCAGCGAACCCGAGCTAGAAGAAAAGCTCAGAAAATGGTGCACTTGCTCACATGGTATCGGGATCAATTGAGCCTGATGTCTTGCCTAATTGATGTAGAAAGATAGTACGGGTGAGGTGAGGCGAAACGAACCTGCAGCCGGGCTTGGCGGCGAGTGTGGTGGTGGTGCGCCATGGACGACGATCTCTCCGGCGATCTAGCCCGATCCTTCATTTCTCCAGCAAAATCCTTGCTCCAGGTATCGAACTCCACTCATCTGAGCTCTCTAAGAGTGATGGTGGGCTGAAATTTGACTAGGAGTGGCTGTGAGGAGTTTTGATTAAGAGGGTGGTCGGTCATGAGCATAGGATGCTCCTCCTTCCTGCCAAGTGTCCACCAACCCCTCAATCCTGCTGAAAAGAGCCTTGGGAGCTCAGCCATGAGCTTGGGCAGAGGGAAGGAGGGCCACATTGCCTCCATCCCCTCTTTCCCTCTCTCCTCTTTCCTCACTTTCTCCAAAATTCCTAAGCTACCCCCATGCATGTACTCTCTCTCCTAATTTTGGTGGTTAGGGGCTGTCATTGACCTCTTGGGCTGGTCGGGCGTTGAGCCATGGGCTTAGTCCATTAGGAATAGGCTTGGCTCATATCATTTCCTCTCTTTAAGCCCTAAGTTGACTTGTTGACTTTTAGGTTGACTTGGTCAACATGATGAGTGGGCTGGCCCCACTTGATGGTCATGGACCCAATGGTACCACCCAACTTTAGTTGGGCCATGATGGTGCCCCGTTTGGACTAATTGGGCCTTTAGGTGTGGGTTTGACCAAATTAAGGTTATGGTTGACTTGGATCAACTTGGGTCAATAGGTGACCCAATGACATGGCTTATGGTTCACTTAGATTGTTATTATGGTTAGGGATATAGTGGTGGGGCCAATGTGTAGCTAAGATACATATTTGAGCTAGTTTGACTTGAGTTAACTTGGGTCCTATAGTGGGTCCTATGTGACTACACCCTGACTGTTTGGGTCAACCTAGCCTAAAACTCACGCCCCCATCACGTGTCCTAACCCAATCTAAGTTAAGGGGTCTAATTGGAAATGAGATGTTACAAATCCCAATAAACAAAAAAAATAATTTTGTCCCTGAAATTTAAGTTCGGTTCTACAGGGCTTCTGAACATAAGAATTTAAGAACTTTAAACAAAATTAAAGTATTACCTGATGTAAAAAGCTCTGGGTGCCGCTCTAGCATCAGATCCCTCGGCTCCAAGGTGTGCTCCTCCCGTCCATGGTTGGACCACAACACCTTCACTAGGGGAACCTTCTTCTTCTGCAGCACTTGGACCGCGGTGTCATCGATCCTGACTGGCTCTAAACGAACTGATCTATCAGGTGCTATTGGGCCCGCTGTAGCGGTAATATGCTGCTCCGATCAAAGGAGAGCTCTCCGTAGCGAAGAGACGTGGAAGACTGATGGGCTAAAACCCGAACAGGCAAGTGTACCTGTCGAATTGTAGTATCAAGGTCGTATTTAAACACGGGGTTGTCAAATACTGCTACTCACGCTTGAACTATTATCCTACCGAAAGAAAGTGGGTTTTGAGAAAATTTTTTCGGAGAAAAACTAAAGATAAGTTTTAGACGAAAAACGTATAATAAAAAGTTAGCATTCGATCGAAGATTCACCATGAAACGAGATGAGGGAGATAAAAAGTATAGTTTTAGGCTTGCAAATCCAACTCGACCGTGACGGATCCGAAAAGAAGACAAAATCTCGCTAGACCATTAAGTCTCCTAACTTATAGACGCTTTGATCGAAATCTCTTTACAAATCAAAGGGGCCTAAAGTCGCATTATCGAGGTGACCCGCACTATTGGATTTGACTCCAATCCGGAAGATTTACGTCATCCTATCTCTAGGGTTGCGTCCAACTCCATCCTTCTTTGAGTGATCTTTCACATTCACGAGCCTCTCGGCTACTCAAATATGAGATCCAAAGCCTACTACCGTATACTGTAAATACGGAGTCGACAAAATAAAAATCAAAGAAGGATCAAGTAAAATTAAGCAAAAATAAAACTATGAAATAAAAGAAACCTTCATCTCATTTTATGGATCCTCACGATCGAAGGCTAAGAGAAATTAGGTACTCATAATTGAAAGGGAAGACAAAACAAGATAAGAGAGGAACATTTTCATTACTTGCAAAAAAGAAGAGTACACAAAATATTAAAAAGACAAGACTATATTATGAAGAAAACTTGCAATAATGAAAAATCTAATACAATAATGAAACTAACAATAACAACTCACAAGCACTCTCCACTCTCCAACTCAACACTCAAATTTAACTTAAAACTTCACTTCCCAAAAATTCACTTCTTGGCTTGAGGGATGGGGTGGATTTTATAGGAGATGGAGAAGCTTCTAGATGATAGGAAATGAAGGGGACATGAAGGGTGGCCGGCCATAGGATTTGGAGAAGGTTCATGCATGAATTAAATGAAGGGAGAGAGAGGGTATGATGGATGCATTGTATGACATTTAATGGAATGAAAATAGGAGATATTTAATAGAAAGTGGATGAATGTAGAGGAGGGTGGCCGACCACGAGGTTGGAGAATACATGAATACAATAAATGATGAGAGAGAGAGAGAGGGTAGGCTAAATGCAATGTATGGTGTTTAAGGGAATGAATTAGAAAATATAAAATAGAGAATGGGAATGAATAAGAAATAAAGAGGGGAGAAAATAATAAAGGGGAGAGAGAGCATGAGGTGGTCGTGTTATGCATGAGGGGCTGCTTCAATAGGCTTTGTGGGCTCGGGTGGACAAGGTGGGCTGCTCCAAGGGCTTTGGTAGGCTGTAGTGGCTGCACCTTAAGGGCTCCGGTTGATGTGTGCGCTGCTCCATGAAGGCATGATTATGAGGGCTGCATGCATGTTGGACTTAAGCTCGGGTAGGGGCTGCACCAACACATCAAGGGCTGCATTTGTCAAGAGCACTTGAACCTACAAATAACAAGACAAAATAAACATTAGACACATAATATTATTCATTAACATTGAACATATTAATTATAACAAATAAAACTAAACATCACATAATATAATATATATATTAATAAGACTAAACATAACAATAATTAGACATTAAATAAGACAATTAACAAAACATAAAAATAAACATCAAACATATTAAACATTAAAACTAAACTAAATATAACATAACACAACATAAAATATAAAACATAAAATAATAAGAACAAAACACATAATACAGTTAGAAATTATAATATCATAACATAAAAGACATTAAATGAGAAATAAAACAAAACAGACATAAAATAAACAAAATTATAACTAAACTTAGAAATTTAGGCTTATAAACTATACCAAAAACGATAACTAAAAGTAGTCATCAAATTCTCACATGCTAGAGCTTTTGCTTGCCCTCAAGCAAATAAAAATTAAAGAACTAGGGAAAGAAAATAAAGAAGATTTGGGTTGCATAATTAAGAAAAACAAAACATGAAAAATTAAACTATCCTAATTCCTATGTTAACAACTAGTGGGGTGAGAAGTGCACAATAGAAAACTTGAAAGTGGAGATCTAAAAATATCATTAGAACATAAAGAAAATTTACACATTTCTAAACCTTAAAACAAGGCATCCAAAATTAATGAAAATAAGAGAAACAAGAGTAAAAATTCTAAATAAACGACGCATTAACGAACTACTAGGTTGCTAGAATAATAATTATCCCTAAGACACCTCAAGATAACCTCCAAAGAAATACATCAATGATGGTGGCTATAGGCTTGTCTGTTCACACTTTCTCCACTACGTGAATTTACGTTCTAAAGATTAATAGGACTTCTAATAGGCATAAAAATTTGGCTTAGGTAAATGATTAGGAATTGAAAACAAGGATAAACATGATGGTGGTTAAATCACACTAAATCAAGGGTGAGCTTTAAATACAAAAATAAGACATTATAAGTACTTCAATTCAAGCTAAAACAAACATAAGGCCATGTATTTTTTTCTTTTCTTTTCATAATATTGGCCAAAAATAAACTACTTTTTTTTCATTTCATTTTAATAATACTTATGGTAATAACTCTTTTTTTTAACTTTTAAGGAAAGCTCCAAATATAAGCTATAAATTTTCTTTTTCATTTCGAAGATATAACCCTTCACAAAATTAATATTTAAGCTCAAAGTTTAGTGTGAAAATAGGAAAGGGATTTTGGCTTTGGTGGAATAATGAAATGAAAGGTGTAGCTAAAAACAAAGAAACATGGAAACATGCCCAAAAATTGTTTTGCAATGGTAAATTTGTTGGTGGGCAAGAAAAGCTCAAACGAGTCAAAGGGTGGCCTAAATCATTTCTAGAGTGCGTAAAAAACGGCGCAAATGTTTCGAGAGTAGCTAGGGACAAGTTCTAGACACCAAGAAAGTATTACCCCAAAAATGAAAAAGAGATAACATTACCTAGCAACCATTCGTAAGCAACTAATCGAATAAAAAGACATAACTACAAATTGCTAACTTATAACATAAAAAATGGATGCATATATTTATGAACAAGAAACTAGTAAAACTAAGCTATGTTAAACTGATAAATTTAGAAAACTGTTTCAAAAAAATCTAAATAGAACTAAGGAACCGTACGGGCCTACACATTACTAGAATAAACATAAAAATAAAGATAAAAAATAATTTTAGATTTTGTTTTTCAAATAGATTTTAGCATTTTTTTTATTTTTGTTTTATAGATTTTTTTTATTTTTTTTTATTTTTGATAAGGCTAAACTAAAAGCAATACTAAAGAAGTTTAACAAAACTATACTAATTTTTTAGATTTTGATTTTAAGAAAGCAAAAGATTTTTTTGGATTTTTGAAAGAAAAAGGAAAAAAGAAACTAACTAAACCCTCCCCCCAAGCTTAGATTCTTCATTGTCCTCAATGAAAAATAAAAAGAGAAAGAGAAGGAGAAGAGGGGGGGATAGAAAATGCAGTAAAGTAAATACTTAAAAAGAAAAACGACTTCCCCGGATTCGTAAGGCCGAATATAGATGTCACTCCCCCATGCTTATGCTAGACACCGACTCAGGCCTAAGGAAGAGAAAAAAATGATGGAGCCAAACGAACCGCCGGAGGTTTAATTCCTGCAAAACACAATAAGAAAATAAAAAAAACAAAATAACAAAAAGGATAAGCAAGGGGTGCCTCCCAAGAGCGCTCTTTGTTTAACGTCGTCTGAGCCCGACGTTATTGGTTAGCTAAATGGAAAATAAAAACTAAAGTGAAGAGATAACTCCCTAAGTATGCGCTTAGGAGAGTACATCAAAAAAGAGAAAAATTGAAGAATCGCACCGACATGGGGTGAAATCTTCAATGGAATGACGCCCGAAAATGAACAGACGGAGTTATAGAAGAACTCCGCCGTACGTAAAATGGGAAAGAAGGGGTCGTCAAAAGAAGAAAAAGAAGAAAAAGAAGAAGAAATAGAAAGAGGAATAAAAGAAGTAGAAAAAGAAATTTCATCAACGGAAATTTCACAAGGAGAAGGAGGGACTTGTGAAATTTCGAGAGAAGGAGGGGTAGAAAGAACGGAAGAAGAATTATTTAAAATAAAATTAGAAGATTCGCTAAAAATAGAAAAATTTGCAACAGTTGAAATTTGAAGCGAAATGTAATCATAAACGTCTTCAGAAAAAGAAAGAGAATGATTAGGCGTCTCGTCATCCTCAAATGGTAAGAAGCACGCCGGAGTATCCATAGGGGTGTCATCCAAAGGAGCAAGGAAACAATCCGGAATATCCGAATAGTTATCCTCCTCGAGAGGAAAAAGACAAGCCGGGATATCTGGTGACTCATTACACGATGAAATTGGAGGAGACGGAGAAGAAGACGAAGAAAACGAAGCGGCCTCACGAGAAAAATAATCGATAATGGTCTTGAAATACGAATTAATATTATCAAGATAAGTTTGCAATTCAAAATACCCATTGTCGATTGAATTAAAATTTAGAGGCACGGCGCTTTGCGGGGCAAAATCATGTGAAAAATAAGACGGGTTCCCCACCTCCCAAGTAGGATAAAAATTGGAGAAAGAAAAATTGAAATCAAAAGAGGGATGGGTTCCCGAAAGACATTCAGAATAAAAGTGGTCGGACGACCCGCAAAAATTACAAAATGCGTCAAAAGAAGACGATTCCATAAAAAAAACCGTTACCAAAAAGAAAGATAAAATTAAATTTTTTTTTTTTGATTTTTTGCAGAAGTAATAGCGAAAGCGTTTTCCTAATATTGACAAAAAAGCATCCCCGGCAACGACACCAAAAACTTGATGGGCTAAAACCCGAACATGCAAGTGTACCTGTCGAATTGTAGTATCAAGGTCGTATTTAAACACGGGGTTGTCAAATACTGCTACTCACGCTTGAACTATTATCCTACCGAAAGAAAGTGGGTTTTGAGAAATTTTTTTCGGAGAAAAACTAAAGATAATTTTTAGACGAAAAACGTATAATAAAAAGTTAGCATTTGATCGAAGATTCACCATAAAACGAGATGAGGGAGATAAAAAAGTATAGTTTTAAGTTTGCAAATCAAACTCGACCGTGACAGATCCAAAAATAAGACAAAATCTCGCTAGAGTATTAAGTCTCCTAACATATAGACGCTTTGATCGAAATCTCTTTACAAATCAAAGGGGCCTAAAGTCGCATTATCGAGGTGACCCGCACTATTGGATTTGACACAAATCCGGAAGATTTACGCCATCCTATCTCTAGGGTTGCGTTTAACTCCTTCCTTCTTTGAGTGATCTTTCACATTCACGAGCCTCTCGGCTACTCAAATATGAGATCCAAAGCCTACTAAAGTATACCGGAAATATGAAGTCGACAAAATAAAAATCAAAAAAGGATCAAGTAAAATTAAGCAAAAATAAAACTATGAAATAAAAGAAACCGTCATCTCATTTTATGGATCCTCACGATCGAAGGCTAAGAGAAATTAGGTACTCATAATTGAAAGGGAAGACAAAACAAGATAAGAGAGGAACATTTTCATTACTTGCAAAAAAGAAGTGTACACAAAATATTAAAAAGACAAGACTATATTATGAAGAAAACTTGCAATAATGAAAAATCTAATACAATAATGAAACTAATAATAACAACTCACAAGCACTCTTCACTCTCCAACTCAACACTCAAATTTAACTTAAAACATCACTTCCCAAAAATTCACTTCTTGGCTTGAGGGATGGGGTGGCTTTTATAGGAGATGGAGAAGCTTCTAGATGATAGGAAATGAAGGGGACATGAAGGGTGGCCGGCCATAGGCTTTGGAGAAGGTTCATGCATGAATTAAATGAAGGGAGAGAGAGGGTATGATGGATGCATTGTATGACATTTAATGGAATGAAAATAGGAGATATTTAATAGAAAGTGGATGAATGTAGAGGAGGGTGGCCGGCGATAAGGTTGGAGAATGCATGAATGCAATAAATGATGAGGGAGAGAGAGGGTAGGCTAAATGCAATGTATGGTGTTTAAGGGAATGAATTAGAAATATAAAATAGAGAAGGGGAATGAATAAGAAATAAAGAGGGGAGAAAATAATAAAGGGGAGAGAGAGAGAGCATGAGGTGGCTGGGTTTTGCATGAGGGGTTGCTTCAATAGGCTTTGTGGGCTCGGGTTGGACAAGGTGGGTTGCTCCAAGGGCTTTGGTAGGCTGTAGGGGCTGCACCTTAATGGCTCGGGTTGACTTGTGGGCTGCTCCATGAAGGCATGATTATGAGGGTTGCATGCATGTTGGACTTGAGCTCGGGTAGGGGCTGCACCAACACATCAAGGGCTGCATTTGTCAAGAGGACTTGAACCTACAAATAACAAGACAAAACAAACATTAGACACATAATATTATTCATTAACATTGAACATATTAATTATAACAAATAAAACTAAACATCACATAATATAATATATATATTAATAAGACTAAACATAACAATAATAAGACATTAAATAAGACAATTAACAAAACATAAAAATAAACAACAAACATATTAAACATTAAAACTAAACTAAACATAACATAACACGACATAAAATATAAAACATAAAATAATAAGAACAAAACACATAATAAAGTTAGAAATTATAATATCATAACATAAAAGACATTAAATGAGAAATAAAATAAAACAGACATAAAATAAACAAAATTATAACTAAACTTAGGAATTTAGGCTTATAAACTATACCAAAAATGATGACTAAAAGTAGTCATCAAAGACGTCGTGCAAGGTCCCTAACTCTAGCGGCAGCTCCAACCTATAAGATAAGGGGCCGATACGCACTAGGATCAAATACGGCCCCATATATCGAGAGCTGAGCTTCTTGTACCTCCGCACCCGAGAAACACCATGCACCGGGCATATCTTCAAGAACACTCTGTCCTCCACCTGGAATTCCACCTTCCGATGCCTAATCAGTCGTATCTGAGCATCTATATCCTCTATGTATTCCGATCCAAGTGCCCTTGGGTCCTCATCTTTAACCTAAGATAGTGGTGTCTGACACTTCCTCCCGTATAGAGCCTCATAAGGTGCCATCCCAATACTCGCCTGGTAACTGTTGTTGTAGGAGAACTCAATCAGTGGCAATAGTCTCTCGCAGGGCTTTCCCGTATCCAGTATACACAAACGTAGCAGATCCTCCATAGTCCTGATGGTCCGCTCTGTCTGGTCATTGGTCGGTGGATGGAAAGCGGTGCTAAAAGCAAGTTGAGAACCCAAGTACACCTACACCTCTCTCCACTCCCTAGAAGTGAACCGACCGTCATGATCCGAGTCAATGGTCCTGGGGACCCCGTGGTACCTGACAAACTGCTCCACAAACAACCTTACCAAAGCAGCAACTGAGTTGTCCTTCCTGATCGGTATAAACTGGGCCACCTTGGTCAGTCTATCGACAATGACCCAAATAGAATCGTGCCCTGAGTGGGAGCGAGGCAATCCGTGCACGAAGTCCATAACGATATCTTCAAACTTTCACTCTGACACCGACAGTGACTATAGTAACCCTCCTGGGCTCTTGCACTCTGCCTTTACCCGCTGGCATGTCTCGCAGTGTGTCGCATAGTAGATGATCTCCCTCTTCATTCCCGGCCAATACATGCTCCTCCGCAGATCCGCTGTCATCTTGGTGATATCGGGGTGCACTGAGTACTGAGAACAGTGTGCCTGAGTATATCCTCCCGGATACCACCTCCTGCGAGTATATAAACACGACCACGGAAATGAACGAGGTCATCAGACTCATCATATAATGAATAATCCTTTGTCTTGCCCCCTTCCAGGGCCCTAAATATCGGCTCAAAAACTGCATCTAGCCTCTGATGTGTCCTGATGCGCTCTCGTATATCACACTCAAGGATCAAGTAGTTCAAGTACTCCAGATAAATCTCCGGCTCGGACTCGGAAATGACAGAAATGTGCATATCCTATAGCATCTGCAGCAGCTCCACGGATATCACTTGAGGCTCTGGTCCTATGGTGCTAGCTCTCCTACTCAAGGCATCTGCCACAGTGTTCGCCTTCCCCGGGTGATAATGCATGGTGTAATCATAGTCGCACAAAAATTCAAGTCATCTTCTCTGGCGCAGGTTCAGGTCCTTCTGCGTGTCAACATACTTGAGGTTCTTATGATCCGAGAAGATGTCACAATAAACCCCATATAGGTAATGTCTTCAAATCTTCAATGTAAATACCACCGCCCTGAGCTCTAAATCATGCACAAGGTAGTTCTGTTCGCACTTCTTCAACTATCTCGAAGCATAAGCGATGATATGTATGTGCTGCATCAGGACCGCACCTATCCCCTGATATGAGGCGTCATTATAAATGTGAAATCCTTACTTCCCAGATGGAAGTGCTAGGATAGGGGAAGAGGTGAGCCTATCCTTTAGCTCCTAAAATGCTGCCTCACACTTCTCCGTCCAAGTAAAAGCTGCCTCGTTCTTCGTCAAGGACGTGAGGGGAAGTGCTATCCTCGAGAACCCCTCCACGAACTTGCGATAATTTCCCGCAAGTACCAGAAAACTATATATATCTGAAGCTGACTTTGGCCGCGGCCAATCTCTAACTGCATGCACCTTGGTCGGGTCCATGGACAACCTGACCCCACTGATAGTATGCCCCAGGAATGCCACCTCTTGCAACCAGAACTGGCACTTGGCGAACTTGGCATACATCTGGTGCTCTCTCAGTTTCCCCAAAACCAATGCCAAATACTGAGTGTGGCCCTCCTGTGTCCAGGAGTAGATCAGAATGTCATCGATGAAGACTATGACAAATCTATCCAGGTAGGTCTCGAAGTCACAGTTCATCAGACTCATGAATGCAGAAGGCGCATTCGTGAGCCCGAAGGGCATCATAGTGAACTCGTACAATCCATAGTGGGAACTGAAAGCTGTCTTCGGAATGTCCTCCTCCTGGATCCACAATTGATAGTATCCAGATCTCAAATCCAATTTGGAGAACTAGAAGGCTCCCTGAAGCTGATCAAAAAGCTAGTCGATCCGGGGCAGCGGATATGTGTTCCGGACTGTCAACCGGTTCAACTCCCGGTAGTGGATGCAGAGACGCAGTGATCCATCCTTCTTCTTGACAAGTAACACTGGTGCTCCCTATGGTGATGAGCTCGGTCGGACAAATCCTGACTCCACCAGCTCCTGTAGCTACGTCCTGAACTTCGCTAGCTCCTTTGGGGCCATCCTATATGGTGCCTAAGATATGGGCCTCGCTCCCGACACCAATTGAATGTGGAAGTCCATGTCCCTTACCGGTGGCAATCCGGGCAGTTTCTCTAGAAATACATCGAAGAAATCCCAAAATACCGGGATGTCAACAATAGAAGCTTCTACTCCCGCCATCTTGAAGCATATAATGTATACTTCCTCTCCCTGCTTGTGGGCTTTGACAGCCTATACAGATGATAATAAAAGGTGGAAGATAAGTCTAATACCTTTGACGATGACGTAGGAGCCCCCGTGCCTCAATGTGATCCTCTTTGACGGGCAATCGATCTGGGCATGGTTCCAATGCATCCATGTCATGCCCAGGATCAGGTCGAAGTTTGGTATCCTTAGGATTGTTGCAGGTGCTTCAAATATCATTCTGCCAATTTCTGCCTCCATGTTGCACTTGGCAGAGGATAATAGCTCTGACCCATCAGGTAGCCGCACTTAGGATCGATACGAACGAGTGTGAAGCACCCATATCGAACAGTATATAAGCGGGCTTACAGCAGATAAAGACTATGCCTGAGGTTGATTTGAGTTTTAAATTGGTTGTTATTCTACAAGTTCAAGTACTATATATTGAAAAATCTTAAATTCATAATACTAATTAAGTACCTGTGATGACATCCTCAGGATTCCTCGGCTCGGCGAGGTCTAATGTGTATATCTTCTCTTGCCCTCTGCCTCGGTCATAAGGTCCTCGACCTCAACCTCATCCCCGGCCTCGGCCCTGCTATACTGGAGGGGCCACTGAAGGTGGATGAGGTGGAGGAGTAAATGGACGAAACTGATGCGGACACTCAGATCTAATGTGGCTCGGCTGGTGGCACCCGAAACAAACTACTGGTCGCTGAACACGATCATCCTGCCTCATCTTGCCATGTGTCTGTAGTGGTGGAGGAGCTAGTGTTGCAGGAGGCCTCTGCTCCTTCCTGAAGTTGGGACGATAGCGTCCCCCCACCCCTCTTGTGCCTCATAACTCTGCCTCTCTGTGAGCCTCGACTATTCTCCCTGAAGGATGGCCCATCCAGCAGTTTCTTTCCCCTGCTATACACCATCAGCTGGTCTGCCTCCAGCTTTATGGCCATCTCTATGATCTGAGCTGAAGTGCAATGAGATATGAATAGTAGGGCCTGTCTCAAATTGTCTCGAAGGCCCCAGTAGAATCTCTTTGCGTACCTCCCATCGTCCAAACCATGTATCCCCACAAACCTAGCAAGATGGGAAAACTCCCTCTGGTGCTCAATTACTGACCTGGTACCCTGTTTGAGGTTCAAAACCTCTCTTCTAGCTCAAACTGGTCCGTGGTGGACACAAAATGCTCCAAGAATGCCTCGTTGAACTCCTCCCAAGAAATATCTGATAGTGCCCTATCTGCATAGGTGGAGTCCAACATGGACTTCCACCGCCTCTTTTCATGGGCATCCAGTGTAGAAGATGCCAAAGGGACCTGGCTGATAGGGCAGTTGATGCCTGCCAGCATTTCCTATATGGCCTCGAGACATTCATCGTTCTTTACCGCATTCTCCATCCCATGGTACATAGGCGTGGACAAGCTCCTGAATGCACTCAACCAGTTCGATCCCGGGTTTGGAAACTGTGTCGGGACCTGCTGGGCTCTGAAGGCCTCAAGAATGGTCGTCAGGGTCTCCCCATCTCCGTCTGCTGAAACAGAATGGCAGTCAGAGGGGGAGGAACCATATTCCGCAGTACGACGACCTGTGGAGGCTGCATAGAGGTAAGGTTTAAATTAGAATTGGCCTAACTCATTGCTTAGGTGGACGGATTTTTGTGACTTTTTACACATGGGCACACCATTGCTTCCGCTGCATATTTTATCCACAAACTAATGCTCGAGCGAGGTGACCCAGTGATATGGACTTCTTCTCATATGATTGTTTGTATAAGTGATACCAGTTTGTAAGACACCTCCCCCTTACCAAGGAGGCTCCCGGTCTTATGCCCAGAACCACCGCCTTACGGTGACACTAACTCACGGGTTAGTCAACACCACAAGACGTTGATCCTGCCGGCTAGTACGATCATATAACCTGTTCTGCCAATTGAGAAATAGATGTATAAAAGCAGCGTATAAAAAATCTAGTCCACAAGTCACAGCACTATCATCCATAATGAAAATGAAAGCGCAATAGAGTCCAGAATGAGTACAACAAAAGTGAAAAGGGTGTATGCCTTGTACATGATATCAAATCTCTCTCTCTCTCTCAAAACGACAACAAAATGGAAGCTAATATATCATCAGAAAACTCGTCCCACCTGACGACGAGCTGTAGTAGTAGTAGTAGTAGGTGGTGGTATCAGCTCCTCACGTCCTGTCAGCTCGTCCTGCTGGTCGTGTTGGTACTCCATCTCCTCGACCTTCAAAAATGATTTGGTCACAACCGATCGTTAGTCATAAAGACTAAGCTGTTTCCTCCACACCTTGCCCCCGTAACTCCTAGGCACTGAGCGGGAGGACGAAGCGGAGGACAACAAGGGGTATAAAAAGAAGCAGGTGATAGTGGAGCTATACTAACAAGTATATATAGTATCAATCTATTTATACTCTAGCCGTTCTATATATATAGCACATGTAAGGTATGATGAACTGTACAGAAAGTAAGTAAGGTGCTATAAGTAAACAAGGTAATGTAAGTAAAATAGAGTAAAGAACGATAAGTAGAATATGCTACTACTAAATTACCATCACAGAAGTACTTTAACTTATATGAATGCTCATACAAACTTATAAGTTAAGGTTTCCAAATATAACTTATCATATCAAAGAGCCCATGCTAATTTATATGATAAGGATCTGTGGTGCGTATGACCAAGTTATGAATGTATGATATACATGCATTTTATGATCCATGCAAGTGCAACTTACACACACGACTCTGTGATCACAGACCTTTAGTTCCCGCTTTTTGGAGCTTGTATCACTCTCTGGTACCACCGTTGTGGCTACGACAGCAGTGGAGCGGGCATCTCCACTCCTAGGCGGGTATATACACTACCAAGCCTAAACCTCCCATACGCCTCTATACATATCCTAGGTGCACTCAGTCTTTGCGTACTATTTGTTGTTACCTACCAGTCTTTTTGGTCGAGTGCGCATTTTTGGGAATCATCCTCCAGACCGCAGTGTAAAATAATCCACTGGCCCCTCAAACCATCACACCTCGCTAGAGTCACCATACTGACATCAGTGTGACGTTTGGCCTAGTACCGCATGACCCACCACAAGTTTATTTTATGCACATGCAAGATATTCCAACCCGAGCATCTAGCCCGCAGGACCAACCCATCTCGAAACCCTCCAACCCATCACGAGTGAGATTGCACATCAATGCCTTAGTTCTGAATCCCTCCAACCCTTCATGGGTGAGAATATTACCATATTCTTCTAGCCTATTGGACTACTCTTGTCTAATGTTTGTTATACCTAGCAATTTAGGGTTAATCCCAAGACTGCCCAGGGCATGCCCGATGAAGGGCTCTCGGGGGCACTAGGAAATACGATGGGCTGAAGCCCAAAGCTCCCTTTCTCAAGGATATTTACTTTTATTAATATCTACCCATGATCCATACCAACTCTCATTGTTACTCTGGGATAAACCTAATAGTTTAGAATGGTATCAGCAGTGCGGCAGTCCTCCGTCGATCTCCGTTCTAGCCACTATCCTTTGGATTTTGCACTCTACCACTCGTTATCAGGAAGTGACCTATTGGACACCAACCATGGTTCATCTTCCCAACATAGATTTCATCTCAACCGACAACCTTATCCCCTGTGGGTCCTAGTATTATGTGTTATTTTTACTAAACGCACCCATGACCTAATGTTGACCCATATGACGTGTCTTCCAAACTCTTGAGCCAACTATCCCTAATTATTTATCATAGATTGCTTTGGTGTATGATGTTGACCATCCTAGGTTTCACAATTTTTCTAAGGAGTTAAGAGCCTAAATTAATTCTTTTAATTGAGTTACCTGGGTCACCTTGCACATGATATATTATCTATAATGGTCCAGCTTACCTACGAAATTTATCAGGTGTTCCATGAGGTTAAATATGACTTCCTACCAAGTTTCATAATTTTCCCATGTGAAATTCTATTTAATATCTATTTAATAATAAACCACAAATTGACTACTTTTCAAATGAAGTACAGTATTTATACAATCAAAAATTCTAGGAAAATTACTGAGGATCCATGTTGATATAATAAAGCTAAATACAGAATTTCAAAATCTTAAACAGTGATTTGACCTAACTTTTATTCGTATGAACAATATTACCAAAATGCCATTATTAGGATTTTCAGCATATAGAGACATCTAGAAATTCTCAAATATTTTAACAGGGATTTAGTCACAGAGATAAACTACTGTAAATTTTTCCAAAATATTTAAACAATAATTTCCCTTATTTTTAATTAATTTCCATAATGGGTAAAATGATAAATTCTACTTAAACTCTGAGTTAACTTTACATAACAGTCCCACAGATTTTTCCAGAGGTGAGCTATATCTAATAAAGCTTGTGACAAAATTTTAGAATTTAATAAATTCATATGCCCTAGATTCAAATTTATTTCCTAACAGGGCATATTTTCCAATAATTCCAATAATCCCAACCTTCCTATGGGAGGTATATTTCATCCCTATAAGCCTATGTCAAGAGCTTCATGGACATGCAATGGTCCAAATGGGCTAAATTCCCATTTGTTTTTATTTTTACTATAGGCCCAAATTGGACATACTTATTTCATGCATGTGGGATTTCCCAAACATGCATAAGTCAAAATGACCTGAAGTTTCTACCATGATTTTATAGTGACCTAATGGACATGCCACCAAAATTTGGGGCCATTTGGAGTCATGTATCTCCAAAAATACATTTAATTTAAGTATTAGTATTTCACCAAATACTATAGCAAAAGTCTAACCAAAAATTCTCATCTTTGGTTAGTGCCTCGGTTTAACCTAATCACAAGCACGACCAAATGTTTAGGTCATGATGAATTATGGTTTGCCTTGGGCATTTATTTTAAGATCTGCCCTAACCTAGGACTAGTCTTGGTAGAATGGTCCCATAGGGAGTTCTATTGTACCAAATCATGACTTTAGGGTATCATTTTAAAGGTAACGTATAGGTCTACATTTTTCATGTTGATAGCTACCTCTGAATATGCCTCTAACAAGCCTAAAATTAACATGCAAT
>CM077165.1:144708245-144860450 GCA_039583875.1 Platanthera guangdongensis
TATACCCTGGTGGCCTTCAGATAAGAACATGATAGATTAGTGAAAACTCTGGTGGAGACCATGTTATAGGGATTCGGGTGGGGGTGGATGAGATGGTGGAATTGCATGACTCAATTGCCGAACAATTGCACCGAGCTTGAATGCATTTTTCATGTTTTTAAAAAGTTTACATGCAATGTGGAATATCTATATATGTTTGAACGGTGCCTTACGATAATGGCCATCACCGGTAGTTAATTAAAAAATTGGTTTGTTTTCATTTAATTAATTTTAATGGTTTAATATATATATATATAATAATTAGAAGCAAAAAAATTTCATCCGCGGATCTCCATTTCCAAACACAGTATTGCCAAACAATTCTCAGTTTTGAAAAGCTCTGCAAGCGCAGACTAGCAAAACAGAACTCCATTTCCAGCATTCAGTTTCCAACAGCTCCTTTTACGAACCTACATTTACAATAACTCCTTTTACAACCGACACCGCTAAACCAAATGAAGCCTTAGATTATTATTAGGGTTAGGGGTATAGTGGTGGGGCCAATGTGTAGCTAAGATCCAAATTTGGGCTAGTTTGACTTGAGTTAACTTGGGTCATATAGTTGGTCCTATGTGACTACACCCTGACTGTCTGGGTCAACCTAGCCTAAGGCTCCATTTGGTTCCGCGGTGGCGGGTCGATCCGGCGGGTGGAAACAGAGAGTTCGAACCGGAGGGGGGAGGTGGCTGCTCCAAACGAAGCTTTTTGGGGCGTTTCTCAAGGTGGGTGGGTGGAAACGGAGCAAACGCCGCCAGAGGTTCATTTGTTTACCCTCCTTCCGTCGGCGTTTGCCCAAAACGAAGCAACGAAACGCCCAAACAAATAGAGCCTAAAACTCATGCCCCCAACACATGTCCTAACTCAATCTAAGTTAAGGGGTCTAATTGGAAATGAGATGTTACAAAATACCTCAGAGTTTTCTCTAGAGGGGGTGAATAGAGATTAATATTTTGTTTCAAATACTAAGATTAATTCACAAAATTTGATGAACATTAGCTATCAACCAAAAATAGGTGGAGATAAATAAAATCTCAGCACAACAACAAGATAAACATAGATAAATGTAAAATCACAAAAAAAACATAAAAATTATAGTGGTTCCCCAAAATCTGGGTACATCCACTCTTCTATTCCCCTTGGTAGGAATTCACTATCATAGTGCCTGAGTCTTTTGATTTGGAGACTCTTAGAACTAAACACCAGATCTTTTGAAAGGAGATCTTGAAATAATACAAACTGTGTCTTTTCTCAATGAGACTCTCAGAACCTATAACTGAATCATTTGAAGAGTGATTCTCAAAACTTTGTTCACAAACTGAAAATGATAATTAAATTAAAAAATTGTTGAAGATCTGTGGATATCATGATCTTCTTGATTAGTGCTCTCAATAGAATCCTGAGGACTGTATGGCGCTGAGTGAATCTAAAATCAATAATTTGATGAATCTTTGAATAAGAAAATCTCAAAGAATATAATCTCTTGAGCTAGATTTCTCTTTAATCCCCACTGAATCTGATGCAGCAATTGATTTGCTCTTGAGAAGAAAAAGAACTGATTCTCTGCAGTTCAGCAACAAGATGATGATTGACTAATCCAGGGAAGAACTTCAAATTTAGATGATAATCTTCATATCTTTCTTCGACGAAATCTATCTCTCAAAACATTGATCTGATGTGAATATAATGATCGTTGTTGTTCATTGATGCTCATGTGTGGGTGTGTGTGTGTATAGCTGAGAAGCAACATCATCCAACGTCTCCAAGAATCAGTTATAACAACCAAACCTTTCTTGAAACAATTCTGATTTAATCCTCAAAATAATTCTCGTTCAAAAGATTAATCGACGTAGCATCGAGTTCATATAGATGTAGCATTGAATTCTTGCTTCATTCAGACAATCTGTCAATTAAGTTCTTTAATCGACGTTGTGTCGATTTCATATCATAGTTTGCGTCGACTTGATTCTTTAGTTAACGTCGACTTATCATATTTATTTACTCTGACTTGTACTCGAAGTAGCGCCGACTTTTAGTCAAAGTTGTGTCGACTTCTAGTCGAAGTTGCGTCGACTTCTAGTTAATGCATGTTGACATTTCATGAATTTCCTCTTAAATTTAGTGTGTCTTTCTCATATCCTTTATACCAATGACACCATAGGACTTCTAAGACCATATTGTCCTCTTTATATATCATGGGTAATAAACCAAGGATGTAAAATCACTTAAAATAATTTGTTAAGTTAAATTATAAAGGTTTTTCCCAACATCTAGCAATAGTAGGAACTGAAAACTGATTTCCCAAGACAGCCGATAATATGGTTTTCTACAACTAGATTATTTGCACCAAATATTTGCATGATTTATCTTTTAACATGCACTATATTTCCACATTACAAAGGGTTCTGGTTAGCACCCAAGAATTAAGTATAATATTTTCAATCTAGTTGTGAAGTCCCATACTATTTGCCTTATTCTTCATAGTCTTGCAATAAATCAATTAAACTTTGAGTCAATTTGGCAAGAGAAAATGTCTTCCTTTCTGTTACTCTCTCCTAGAATGTAAATATGGCTCAACCACATTTCCTTATTCAGCATGAAAGTCTTCATCATATTTGGAAACTTTACAGTACAATCTATGATCTAAAATAAGCTCTAGAAGCATGAAATTATGGGTTATCAAATTTTTATTATTTCTACATATAAAAAAAACTTCCATGTTAACACTTCTATACAAAAAAAGAAGCCCCACTCCAGCAAATCCAACAACTTAGGCTCCGTTTGGCACCATGGTGACGGTCATAAACATGGAGATTAAATTGTCTTTCCTCAACACCCATCTAAGAAACTTTATTCACTTTTATGTCAAACGGATGTTGCTTGTTAGGTGATTCTTAACATATGACAGTTTAACCGATGCGTTTACGATCGCATGGGTTAAAGTACGAACTATGACGAATCATGCATAGAATAACATAAAGGTGGATTATAAGTCTAAACTCTAAAGGTACATAAAAATAAGTTTCTAAGAGGACTTCAAACAATTCTTTGCAAAGAAAAAAAGGCTAAAAAATTTCCTAAACTTTTAGAGTAAAGAGAATTTTATCTCGCACCAGTCACACATTCCTTTCTTAGAAGTGCAAGCAATGAAAAAGAGTGAGTATTGAGAGGACCAGACACCTTAAAAGGAATTATCTCATTCTAGAAGGTATATACTCAGGGAAGCTACGAACAACGGCCTCAAGAAATCCCATAATTCCCACAACTGTGAGAAAAAGAGCTGTTTACATAAAAGACAAATAGGCTGCTTATTAATGAGAAGTTGAACAAATCCATACATTTGATCAATAAAATACGGTTCCACATCAAGTAATAGTAACTGGAGTTCACACATTATTAACGGACAAACTAAAAAATAGATGAGCAATTTCTTGCATAACATTGGGGGAATTAGTGTAAGTAAAAACCAAACTAGAACCGAACCAAATTGCACTGTTCGGTTTGGTTTCGTAGACAGCAGTTCAGTTACAGCTTTTAATGTTAAACCAGACAAACAGAACTAAATAGTTGTTACAATATAAATGTTTATATATCTATAATATAATAATAACATGATTTTATAAAATTATTTATATAAATGATTTTCATTTCAAATAATATAAAAATATAATTTTTTTTTAGTTTTTTATTTGATAAGAATCATGTTGTTTAATTTTTATTCACGGTCCTAGATTATGTATTTATGTTTTAATTTACTTAAATGATATAAATCTGATGGAGTTTCTCCTGAATTTTCTAAGTAAAACCGAAAAGGTTTGGTCTAAGAACACGAGGGCAAGCTAACCCGATCAGACTAGCCACACGCTGCGCTCACCCAAAAGGTCTGAAAGCATCTAAGAAGAGGGCAGAACCACGCGCACTCCCGCCAGAGCGTCAGGACAGCGCTAGCGCACAACACGCCAGCGCAACGCGCGCAATGCGGTCGCAACCCGAATTGCCCGGGGAAAGGGGGCACTCTCGTCATTTTGGTAAAAATGGTGATACAGGTGATCAAAACGGAGCAACGTCATTCGCCAGCACAAATCACTCTCCGACGCAATTACCACTGTGACCCTCCAGAAAACTATAAATAGGCACACAAGCCTTCGTTTGAAGACAGACAACTCCAGAGGCAAGAGAGATCTCTGTGGTTTTCCAGTGAGATCGTGGACTTAAGCCAATTCTATACTCAAGAATTCACTCTGCTCTCCTCCTCTCTCTACGGTTTCCTGACACCTCAAGTGACGTCAACTGCCTCCACGAGAGCGCTCCCATGTAGGCTCCACATCAACGAGAGTGCTTCCTCCAAAAGCTTCGTGGACTTAGAAGATTTTCCTGTCGGAACACTTCCACCGAGGTTCTGTGAGTTCAACGTCATCTCATACTCGGGGTGCTTCCATTAAGGCTTCAAGGACTTGGTCATTTCCTCTTCATTGCATTTCATTCTCTACACTTATAATGGAGTAGCGGTATGTCACGCTCCGAAATCAAACTCCAACCTTTGCAAACACACGAGATCTAGTGGAATTTGGCTCGGCATAGATCCAACCACGTGGTTTTTTACCATTTCTGGGTTTTCCACGTCAAAAGCCTTTTTGTCATTTGCTTCGGTTTTCTTTAACTGTTTACGCACCCGGTTCGGCTCCGAGCTAAGGCGCTCGATTCTCCGGACCGGGAAAAAATCTGGGCGGCCCGCAACAAAACCAAATCAATGGCTTGTTTCCAATGGTTTGGTTCCAGATTTCTGGAATCATATGTATGGATTGTTTGGGATGCGGTTTTGCTCCAAAACTAAAATGTTGAACTCAAAAGATGAATGTTTTTCGTGTGTAGGGTATGAACATAAACACTGGAGGTTCTAAGCTTAGAATCACAATAGACACAAATATGAGCACATATATGATCCATAAGCCGGTAATTTATTAATGTGAAAAGATCAAGTTTTTAGACTTTGTACTTGTTGCTGGTCACCAAGTTTTCCTTCGGCCCGGATAATCGGACCGCCATAACTCTGAGTCGGTTCGGGCACGCAAACAATCAATGAAAATCAAGCAACAATGAAAAGAAATTTTTTAATGTGGAAAACCCAGAAATGATGAAAACCACGTGGTCGGATCGGTGTCGGGCCAAAATCCAATATTTCTGTTGTTTATAAGTATTCAAAGTTACTCTGAGAGTGACATACCACTTCTCTATTACAAGCTTTGAGTACAAAAAAAGTGAAAAAGAAGTTAAGTCCACGAAGCTTGGAGGGAAGCTTGCATACGAGAGCATTCCTCTGCGCCTTCTTTTGGGTTCACTGAAGCGTCGAAGTGATCGTTGAGCGGACTAGAGAGGGAGTAGAGCGAATTATAAGCGGAGAAATGATATAAGTCTAACGTTCTCGCTGTAAAACCTCAGAGCTCTAATCACTGGAATTATTTGTCTTCAAATGAAGGCATGAGTGTATTTTTATAGTTTTCTAGAGGGATGTGCTGCTAATTGTGTCGAACTGAGTCTTGAGTCGGCAAATGACGTTGCTCTTTATCGGTCACCTGGATCACAAATTCCCATAAAATGACGAACATGCCACCCGGACGGTCCGGGCAGGTTGTCTGGCAGTGGCGGTAGAGGCTGTAGGTGGCGGCAGTTGTCGGTGTGCGCATGGTGCATGCATGTGTACACGGGGAGCGCTAGAGTGGGGAGCGCGTCGTGCGAGCGCAATGTCGTATGTGTTGTCGCATTGTTGTGCATGCGCATGCAATGCTGTGCGAGTGCGCATCACACACACATAATGTTGCGCTCGCATAGGCACTTGGGCATTATGCACTCCCGTATCCTGCGAGTGAGTACGTTGTAGGCACTCAGACAATGGGCGTGTGCCAGTGTTTCGCGCATGCACGCTCCTACATGGGATAAGCACGTTCGAGGGTGTTTTTGGGTCCCTTTGAGTGAGCATGGTCCGCATGCACTGCTCGGTCGATCGGGTTGGCTTTCTTAGGTATTTTTGACCCAGTTTGACTCTAAAATCTTTAGGGAGAGCCGGAACAAATGCCCCCAAATTTTCATGGGTTGTGATCGGCGAAGCAACGGGCCGGAAATTTTAGGTATAAATGTTCTATCATTGGGTGGTGAACTTTGAATCATTTTAGCACGCGCACGTCACAGGTTACTTTTTGTTTGGGCACGGAAAGTCATTTTTTATACCTAAATGAGTATGTTGATGCCTTGACGTCACTCGATGTCAGCCTTGCGAGGTGAAGACCTTGTAGTTGATAATAGACTGGGGATCTTGACAGTCGCTAACTTGTGCATTGTCTTCGTGATATCAGTGGTAGGCGCGGCCTAGCGCTGCAACGTACTTTTATGCATTTAGTGGCCACAAAAATGTTCACCTATTCTGAGCTTTGTGTGTTGCAGTGATCCTTGTGCTCTGTACTTCTTGCATGTCATACGCTACTCTTGACAGTTGTCGTCAAGTGTCAGTGTATGGAACTTATTGCTTGAGAGTGACGAGTATGGTTGTTTGCCCCCTTACCATGGCGGCGTAGATGGACTCAGAGCCCGCTCTTATTAGATAATATAGGAGAATTTGAGGTCCATCCTATCGACAGTGACAAAGAACCTTTGTTTGTTTGTGCCTTGGGAGGTCCCAAGGTCCATTCAGTTCGGGGGGGGGGGGGGGGGTGATGGACCTTTATTCATTCATGCCTCGGGAGGACTTGGGGTTCGTTCAGTTGGAGTGGCAAATTACCTTGGTTTGTTAGGGCTTCAAGAGGATTTGGGGTGCGTCTGGTTGAGGGGCGAAGTAACTTTGTCTATTTGGGCCTCAGGAGGACTCAAGGTCAGTCCGGTTGTAGGGGCGAAGGACCTTTGTCTATTCGGGTCTTAGGAGGACTCACGGTCCGTCCGGTTGGAGGGGTGATGGAACTTTATCCGCTCAGGCTTCAAGAGGACTCGGGGTATGTTCGGTGGAGGGGCGGAGGATGTTTGTTTGTTTGGGCCTTGGTAGGATTTGGGGTCCGTCCGATTGGAGGGACAAAGGATCTTTGTCCATTCGGGCCTCAAGAGGACTCAAGGTAGGGGGAGGGGGAGTGATAGAACTTTGTTCGTTCGGTCCTTACGAGGACTCGAGGTCCGTCCGGTTAGAGGGGAGAAGGGCCTTTGTTCGTTTAAGCCTCAAGAGGACTCCGAGTCCTTCCATTGGAGAGGCAAATGACCTTTGTTCGTTCATGCCATAGGAGAACTCGGAATTCATCTGGTTGAGGGGCGAAGGACCTTTATCAGTTCGGGTCTCAGGAGGACTCCAGGTCCGTCCAATTGAGTGTCAAAGGAACTTTATTCATTTGGGTCTCAGGAGGACTCAATATCCTTCCTGTTGAGGGGTGAAGAACATTTATTCATTCAGGCCTCATGAAGGCCTTTGTATATCTCGCTTGTAAGTTATAGAAGGACTTTTGTTCAATACTCCTTGGCAGTAAAAGGACACTGGGCCGGTTTATTTCGGTGGAACAATTCAGTCGTCGAAGCAGGCTGTGATATTTCCAAAGAGGGGAAATACATGAGTGTGTGAGCTTAGTTTTATGTTTCTCTTGTCTGAGGGGCCTCACTTACTAGTAAAAGTGATGTAGGTTCTGCACATTTCAAGTCTGAGGTAGTGTCTTTCTGTCTGGGTCCCTTAGCTTGTTTGTCCCTAGTTAATTATTGCAGTGACGAGGAACGGCCCTTCCCATATTGGGGAGAGTTTGTCCTTATGGGGGCCCTTTCCAGCTTCCTCAAGATTTCGGAGGACTAGGCCTCCGATGTTGATGCGCCTTGGCTATACCATCATGTTGTAGAAGTGAGCCATGCAATTTTGATATGCAGTAATCCTTTGTGATGATTAGTCCCTGACTTCCTGGGCCAAGTCAAGGTTTCCCCAAAATAATGTCTCATTCTCAGCTGTGTCAAAATCTTGGACATAGGGGCTCGGGACATTGATGTCCATTGGTATGACCTCTTATGACCCGTAGCAAAGGTTGGAGGGTGTCTCACATGATGGGGTCCTCTATGTTGTTCGGTAAGCCCATAATACGTTGGGCAGGATGTCTACCCATTTCCCATGCATCCTGGAGGAGGGTCTTTAGGCCCTTCAGGATGGTGCAGTTAATGACCTTCATTTGTCTATTAGCATGCGGATGCACTAAAGCCGTGTGGCAAATCTCTATCTTCATGTCCCAACACATTTTTGGTGAAGGTCTTTCCTATGAATTGCATCTTATTGTCGGCAATGATGATAGTCGGGATGCTGAAGTGGTAGACGATGTTCTTCCAAATGAACTGCTTAGTGTTCTCCTCGGTGATTCTTGTCAGTGGATCGTCTTCAACCCATTTAGAAAATAATTGACAACCAAGATGATAAACTTTCTCTGACTGGAGATCAGCTGGGAAGGGCTAATTAAGTCGATCTTCCACGGCATGAAGGGCCACGTACACCGGAGTGGGGTGAGACTGATTGAGGGTTGAAGTGGTATGTTAGAATAGAGCTGACAACTTTTGCACCTTCAGACGAATTTGAGAGCATCCTTCTTCAGAGTAGCCCAGTATATTCCTTGGCACAAGACCTTCAGTTTTAGTGTTTTGCTTCCTAGATGCTCTCTGCATATTCTCTTGTGAATCTCCCTTAGAGCATGGTTTGCCTCAACCGAGTGTAGACACTTCAGATAGGGTTCATATAAAGTGTATTTGTAGAGCTCGTTGGCGATGTTGGAGAATGAGGCGGTGCGGATTCGTAATGATCGTGCCTCTATCTGGTCAGCGGGCAATTGACCGTCCTCTAGGTAAGCGATGATGGGATCCATCCAGTAGGGTTCCCCTGTTGTTATGGCGGCAATCTCTCATAGGCCAATAATGTTAAGGATAAGCATGTCTTCAACTCACCGATGCTGAGATTAGTATCATGTGGCAGATCTGGCGAACTTGGATAAAGCATCAGCTCTAGTATTTTGCTCCATGGGTATGTGGAGGATTTGATGTGATTCGAGCTTCCCGAGGAGAGATTTTGCTGGTTGAAGGTATTGCACGAGCTGCTTATTCTTGGATTCATAGTCTCCTTTGACCTATGAGACCACTAACCGAAGGTCAGTGTGGATGGTCAAGTTTTTGGCTCCGCAGTTGATGGTTAGGCAAAGGTCGGTGATCAAGGCCTCAAACTCTACGATATTGTTGGTGGTTATTGCTCCCGCGCGATGGATCTTGTATGTCGACAGGGTATCAGGAGCTAAGTGGGTAGGCACAAGCCTGCTGTTAACAAGTCTTGAAGGAGCGACAAGCACATGAACACTTTGATGGTGTGGTCCTGGAAGTACGACAAGAGATTTCTCGCGGAGAACACCAAGGCCAAGACAGTCTTATCTGCTGCGGGATATCTACCCTCAGTGTCTGAAAGGACCTTGTTGAGGTAATAGTGTGTGTGTTGAACTCCTCCCACTTCCTTGAAAAGGACAGAGCTAAGTGCATACGATGATATAATCAAGAATAGGAAAGGGCCTCCCCCACGGTGGGCTTGGGGTGTAGCGAGGGAGTGGTCGGGTACTGCTTGAGTTGTTCGAAGGAAGACTGACACTCGTCCGTCCATTGAAACCCAGTGTGTCGCGCTTTGTAGAGGTCTTTAAAGAATGGGAGGTATTTATCCCCAGTCCATACCAAGAAGCGGGAGAGTGTGGTTATCCTCTCGTTGAGACGTTGAACCTCCTTGATGTTGCGAGGGGAGACATGATTTGTAGTGCCTTAATATTATCAAGGTTGGCCTCAATCCCTCATTGTGTTATCATTAAGCCTAGAAATGTTTTTGTGGTAACCCCAAACATGCACTTGGAGGGGTTTAGGCGCATCTGAAAATGGTTGAGAAGCTAGAAACACTTGCCTAGGTCTTTCAGGTGGTGGCCACGTTGAACACTTTTCACCAACATGTTATTGATGTAAATTTTTATGGATTGTCCGATAAGATCTTTGAGCACCTTGTTCATCAACTTCTGGTAAGTATCCATGGCATTCTTTAGCCCGAAGGGTATTACATTGTAGCAGAATACTCTACTGTCTGTGTGGAAGGATGTGTGATCTTCATCTGTAAGGTTCATCCAGTTTTGGTTGTACTCCGAGTAGGCATCCAATAAGTTGTGAAGTTTGTGTCCAGCTATGGCATCCACAAGCTAATCAATGTGGAGAAGCAGAAAGCTGTCTTTTGGATAAGCTTGGTTGAGATTGTTGTAGTCAACGCACACCCTCCACTTGCTGGAGGCCTACTTTACTATGACCACGTTGATGAGTCGGGTAGGGTATTCCACCTCTCGGATGAATTGAGTCGCCAATAGTTTGTGCACTTCCACCTATATAGCCTGAAGCCACTTGGGTATGAAGTTGCTCTTTTTTTGGATCATGGTATAGCACACGGGGTTAATATTTAATGAATGCATAATTATCATGAATTTACTCCTTTCATGTCATCGGGACTCTGTACGAACGCGTCTTGATTTGCACATAGGAAGCCCATGTATTCCTATTGCTCCTCCGGGGACAGGAGTGACTCAATCTGCACTGTATGTGTAAAGTCCTCGGCAAGGAGAGAAACTTCAACAAGTCCTTCCACTGGCGTTGCCTGCAGTATCGTAGCCTCGTCCAGAAGGTCAAAGTTGTCGACTTGAAGAGTTGCACCCCGCAATGGTCAAGCCTGGTTCAGATAACAAATTTTTGTCATCCCCTAATCTCCTTGAACAATGCCCACACCGCCAGGCGTTAAGAACATCATCGTGATGTGAGATATGGAGGGCTCGCTTTGAACTTCATAGCTTGTAGATGATTGCCAAAGATGGCGTTGTAGGTGGAGTTGCATTCCACGACTATGAAATAGATGTTATGGGTTGCAAGCCTCAGGTACTCCCCTATTGTTGTTAAATTTTCTCAAAGTGGTCAGCAAGATAGCCCAAACCAAATTAATATTCTCGGTACTATCCAGTTCACACTTTGATCTAGCGGAAACCCAAGGAACAAGGTTAACACCAACAAACATTGGAAGCACAAGCAGATCTTTTATTCATTCCACTTCTTTACAAGGCGAGGTATACGTAGCGAGACATGATTTCGCTATTATACAAGCTATAACAGAAAGCACCAAAAACGAAGCCAGGTGGACAGGAAAGGAAACCGCCGAGACCGCCAAGTCGCCAAGACCGCCGAACTCGCCCGAGCTGAAGCTGCAACACACTGAATAGACACGGAGTCCGCAGAAGCCGCGAGGCCGTGTGGATACACCGTTATTCACCTCCTGCTGATGAACTGAGGAACAGACCGCCTACCCGCCTGCGCCTGGCGGACAAGTTATTGGAACTTGCAAATGTTGAAGCAGAAACTGACAAGCCGCAGAGCGACCTGCTAAAACTGCAGAGACCGCGCACTTCCAAGTACTTGACCGAAGTCACAGCCAAACTCCTGGCTCCTTGAAGCTACCCGCGCGACCTGCACACAGCAAACCGTCAGTTCTACTCAACCCGCGCGGACAGAAAATGCAGAATGCAGCAATTTGCCCAAGCCCAACTTACTGTTCACTCTGTTACTGTAGACGTGTCGGGGGGTCCTATTTATAGGCGAGGTGAGGAGTGTGGTCACCGCCCTAGAGATAGAGACACCGCCATAGCACGTGCGCTAGCAAAACTCCGTCCGCCGAGTCCGCAAGGACTTAGCCGGATCCAAGGATCAACCCTCCAGGAGCAAGGCACCTTTGGGCGAACCCTCATCAGTCTGCCCAGGCTATGCGGAAAAGGTACCAACCCGCAAAGCCATCAAACATAGGACAACAACCCCCTTCAGTGACTGTCCGCACAAACAAGAAGCAGTCCGCATATAACCAGAGCAAAGCCTCCATCCGCCACAAGCCCACGACCAAAGGCAGTCCGCCCGGTCAACAGCGGGCTTGGCGGACACTGCGGACACACTGGACTTGTCACAGAGTGTGACCAAGTACAGAACCACCAAAGGGCCTACCGCGAGCTCGGCGGACATAAACCTGTCTGCCAAACAACCAAGCAACACAGACCGCCAAATCCTTGCCAAAGCAAAGCAGTCCGCAAGCAACTCGAATGCCTGCTCAATTCAATAGACATCTGTCGGACTGCACACACAGTCCGCCACAGCAACAGCAGTGTTGTACTACCAGAGCTCGGCAAGGCCTCAGCCAAACTCTAAGGCCACGCCGCAACTGCAAACACCGCGGACAAGCCAGTCCACAAGCCTCCCGCGGATAGCATTCAATCCACCGGTAAGCACAAGCTTGCAACACAGCCACTGAACAACGTACACCAGTCCGCGAACCTGTATCTGCTCAGGCCGCTCCTTGTCTAAACCAACAGCCAACGCCCTATCCGCAGATAATAGACCGCCCAGGCCGCGAACTTAATCCACACAACCCGCTCAGAAGAACAGCCAGCTTCCACTAGACCTATCACCAGGCCACATAACAGCATTCCGCCAAGTCCGCCCAGTCCGCTGACACTGTCCGCTCAGGCCGCCCGGCCTGCCCATCAACCACTTCCACTTCACAAATTTCAACACTCCCCCTTGGAGTGAGAAGTGGTGATCAAGCCCAGCAAGCTGCGCAACCGCTCAAAAGGCCCCTTCGACAGTGGCTTCGTGAAGATGTCAGCAAGATTGTCTTCACTCCGAACATTCCCGACCAAAAGAGATCCCTCCAACACCTTCTCCCTTATGAAGTGGTGATCGATCTCAATGTGCTTGGTCCTAGCGTGACACACTGGATTGTTTACCATCTTGAGAGCACTCTCATTGTCACCCCGGAGTAAAGTTGGCCCTTGCACTTCTTCATGCACATCCTTTATAAGCCTCCTCAACCAGATGGATTCCCGAGCAGCCAAGGTCGAAGCCTTATACTCTGCCTCCGTAGTTGAGACGGACACCGAGTCCTGCTTCTTGCTACACCACGAGATGCTAGCTGAACTACAAGTGAACACATAACCTGAAGTCGACCTTCGATCATCCGAATCACCGTCATAGTCAGCATCCGTGTAACTAAGCAAGGCAAAATCCGAGTCCCTTCTATAGAGAAGTCCCATGTCAGAAGTTGACTTGACATACTTCAAGATGTGCTTCGCCGCCACTAGATGAGACTTCCTTGGTTCAGCCATGAACTGACTTACTCGTCCAACAGCGTAAGTAATGTCTGGCCTTGTAATCGTCAGGTAGATCAAGCTCCCAACAAGAGCCCTGAACACCAAGGGATCATGAAGAACCCTTTCCTCATCTCGTCGAAGCTTCAGCCCATGTTCCAGTGGAGTAGAGCAACTCTTTCCTTTGCCCATGTCAAACCGCTTCACAATGCGATCTGCATATCCTCTTTGGCAAATGAGTATACCGCTTTCCTTCCACTCCACTTCAAGACCGAGAAAGTGATGAAGCTCTCCCAAGTCTTTCATCTCGAAGCATATAGCAAGCTCAGCCCTGATCCTTGCTACTTCCCCCTCCGAATTTCCTGTGATGATCATATCATCCACATACAGCAGGACCAAGACTTGAAGCTCCCCCGTCTTCTTGACGAACAAGCTGGAATCCGAGTTAGAGGCAAGATACCCGCAGAATTGCAAATACTCTGCTATCTTCCCATACCAAGCTCTAGGAGCTTGCTTCAACCCGTAGAGAGCCTTCCTGAGCTTGCAGACATAGTCCGGATGAACTTCAGAAACAAAACCAAGAGGCTGATCCATGAAGATGTCCTTGTCAATCTCTCCGTAAAAAAAAGCATTCTTCACGTCGAGCTGCCACATTCTCCATCCCTTGCTAGCAGCCAAGGCGATCACCACTCTAACTGAAGTCATCTTCGCAACCGGACTAAACGTCTCCTCATAGTCTTCTCCATACTGTTATGAGAATCCTCAAGCAACTAGGCGAGCGTTGAACCTATCAATGCTCACATCAGCCTTCTTCTTCAACTTATACACCCACTTGCAAGTGACCGGAGTAATGTCATCAACCTTGGGCACAAGATCCCAGGTTTCATTCTTCTTGAGAGCAGCAATCTCTTCCTTCATGGCATCTTCCCACTCCTTAACTCCAGTGGCCTCGTTGAAGTTTGCAGGCTCTCGCTCATCCAGAGGACCTACAAAGAAGCAGGAGACAAAGCTCACTGCATTCCCATCACAGTACCGAGTCGGTGGCTTAATAACCCTCTTCGATCTTCGAAGGGTCGGCTCCTTGCTCACTGCTCCCGTTTCTTCTTCGGGCTCAACTCCTACTTGGGGCAAGCTTTGAGCGGCGCTCCCCCTGCTTCCTGAGCCAGAAGGCTCAGCCTCGGAGTTAGAAGCAACGGGAGCTGCTAGTGAAACAGCAAGCTCCTCTTCCAAGCCATCAGCAGCCATCGTGGGTTCTTCATCAACCTTGCTGTCGGTTAGCTCAACCGAGCCACCTCCATACGACGTCAGCTCGTCAAAGACAACGTCTCTTGACACAACGAACCTCTTCGTCGCAGGATCCATGTATTTCCATCCCTTCTTCCGATCATCGTAGCCAACAAAGACAAGCTTCCTTGCCTTTGCATCCAGCTTAGTCCATGAAGCATCCGGGACATGCACATAGCAAGTTGAACTGAACACCCGAAGGTGTCACGCGCTCGGCTTCTCCTTCAACAACAACTCAAAAGGAGTCTTCATGATGATCGGGCTGAGCGGCATCCGGTTGATGACGTAGGAAGCACAAGACATCCCCTCCGCCCAAAAGGACCTTGGAATGTCTTTCGTATGAAGCCAGCATTTGCAAGTCTCCGTCAAATGACGGATCTTCCATTCCGCTACTCCATTTTGTTGTGGAGTGTGAGCACAAGTAAGCTCTCGTTGGATCCCGTGCTTCCTGCAGAAGTTTGAAAACTCGGAGGAGATAAACTCACCACCGTTATCAGTTCTAAGCTTCTTGATCCGCAGGCCAAGCCGGCCTTCCACCAACTTCTTGAACTCCACAAACAACTGGAAAGCTTCGGACTTCTCCTTCAAGAAGTAAACCCAAGTATACCTTGAGTAGTCATCAATCAGGACAAGCATGTATCTGCTTCCACCAAGGCTGGCAGAGACCGTTGGTCCCATCAAGTCGCCATGAATGCACTCCAATGGTTGCTTGCTCCTCGTTTGTGATTTATCAAACGGAAGGCGATGTGCCTTACTGTATTGACACCCCGCGCAAACATGCCCGTCACAAAAGGAGGATAACTTAGGCAGACCTCTCACCAAACTTCTACTAGCCATAGCCTTCAGCTTGTCCATACCTACATGCCCCAGCCTCTCATGCCAGATAGCAGCGCTATAGTTGGCTCTCATTCGATCAACATAAGAATTGGTTGCAAGAACAAACAAGATCTTAACCCTCCTTCCTACATGAGAAAAATTAGCCTTAACCGCTGATACGTTGCGAAGGAACCTCACGTATGTTGGCCCAAACAGAACGTGATACCCAGCGTCCACCGCATTGGTCACAGAGAAGAGGTTCTTCTTCATGCCCGGTACGTGATACACACTCCTTAATGTGAGTGGCCCCTGATCACTACCCAAAGACACAACCCCCTCTTTCTTTACTGCATAAACAGTATTATCAGCAGTGATAATAGCTTCATTACCTGAGTATGCTTGCATGGAGGTGAACTTCGACTTGTCTCCTGTGAGGTGATGACCACACCTGGAGTCCACGATCCACTCGCCGTTGAAGTCCTCAGCAGACAAGGCACGGACACAAGTGCCCGTCATGAAAACTCCTCCCCATTCTGCTTCCTCACTCCTAGAGCAAGCTTCCTCCTTTCCTGTAACATGCCCAGGCTACAGTTTGAACTTGTAGTCCCGCTTGAAGTGCCCTCGTTGATGACACCGGTAGCACTTCAAATTCTTCTTCCAGTCCTTAGGAGCATTGCTCCTCTCCGGCTGATAAGAAGTTGAAGGCTCCTTCTCACCAGCGACCTGCTTCTTCTTCTTCCCTTCCCATCCTTTCTTCTTACCTGAGAAGAAAGCTTCACTACCTTCCTGATTGATATTAACTCCAGCCATCTGCCTTGTCAAGCTCTCATGTGATGCAAGCAGGTTCTCAAGCTCCAGCAGAGATGGCTGAGTAGCCCAACCTTGAACAGATGTCACAAAGGCAACATACTCCTTCCGCAAGCCGCGGATTATGTGCCTTTTCATCTTAGCCTCGGAGATGGGTTCATCAGGATCAAGTGCCGACAGCTCAGCACACAAGCTCTTCATCTTCAAGAAGTATTTAGAGATGAAAAGGTCTCCTTGAGTTGTTCTAGCTAACTCATTCTCCAAAAACTCAAGGCGCGCCACATTCTTCCTATTGAACAACTCATCAATGGTTGTCCAAATATCAGCAGCCGACTCACATCCAATGATGTGATCAAATAGTTCTGGTGACGCGGCCCTCTTGAGAATAAACTCCGCTTTAGCATTTGTTTTTCTCCAGAGCCTAACCTGCTCAGCAGTACCAAAAGCAGCAGTCACTTCCTATCTGTCGTCACCACCGACGACCTCCCATAGCTCCTCACCAAGAAGATAACTCTTCATGCACGACTTCCACTTCTTGAAGTTAGTCTGCGTTAAGAGTTCAATGCCAAGACCTCTTGCATAACTCCCTTCCATTGCAATAGCTGTTGGAACCTTTCAGAAGCTCAGAGCACCAACGCAGGTTGATCACCACTCAAACACAGAGTAACAACACTGGTCGAACACCGCTCAAGCAACTGAACCTGGCTCTGATACCATGTTAAATTTTCTCAAAGTGGTCAGCAAGATAGCCCAAACTAAATTAATATTCTCGGTACTACTCAGTTCACACTTTGATCTAGCGGAAACCCAAGGAACAAGGTTAACACCAACAAATAATGGAAGCATGTTGAAGTATTAGACCGGGCGGCTTAGCGGTCTGATCCAGCGGTTTGTTGACCGAGCGGCTTAGCGGTCTGATCCAGCGGTTTGTTGACCGGGCGGTCTATCGGTCTACCTCTGCGGCCTGTTCTATCATGCTGGAGTTGCCGAGCGGTTAACCCATCTGTCTAACCGCGCGGCCTGTGCGGTCTCCATTATTCTAGCCGCTCAGTACTGTAAATGTTTAGTCCCACATTGTTTGTATACTCTCTTTCTTATCTCCTCCATTCTATATAAAGGAGGTCATACCTTTGTAAATGATATCTTTTTTGGATAATAAAATTTCAATTATTCAAAAGTTTATTCTCTTGTTCTCTACTTTTCGCTTCTTTTCGCTACTTTCTAACATGGTATCAGAGCCAACGGTCATTTCCTCCTGATTCTGTGCGCTCTCTGTTGTTCGCGGCTTGCCTTCTCTTCTGTCCGCGCGGCTTGTTTCTATCCGCGCGGCTTGTTTCTGACCGCTGCCCTATTCGTGCGGCTTGCTTCTTCTTGGTTCTCTTCTCCTACTGCTCTTTGTCGCAGCGACCTGTTTCCTTGTCGCCGCGCTCCTTGTTCTTTCCTGCCGCTCCGACTTCCTAGTCGTTGCGGTCTGTCTCTGTCCGCGTGTTTTGTCTCTCTACTCGCGGTTTGCTGCTGTGATCTGCCTGACCGTGCGGGTTATACCTTTCTTACCCGCATCTTGGTCGCGGTCACCTGCTCTTCTCCTCTCTTCTGTTCGCTCGGCCTTTTCAGTCCGCGCGACCTCTTCCCCGCTGTGCCTTTGCCTCCTTCTAGCCGCTACTGTTCGCGCGGCTTCTTCTGTTTTCTAACCGCTACTATTCGCGCGGCTTCTTCTGCTTGCCGGGTTCTATGACTACCTCCGGTCTCACCACTACTCCTGCAGCTCCTCCTCCTCCTCCTTCGGGCAACCTTGGCACCCTTTCCAAACTTGTTGGCTCCAACTATCCCGATTGGAGCGTTTCTTTCACCTTTCTCCTTCGTTCTCAACGCAAGCGTCATCACCTCATCGATGACCCTCCTCCTCGCACCTCTCCTGAGTTTGATGACTGGGATGCGAGTGATGCTCTTGTTCGCACCTGGCTGGCCAACAGCCTTTCTGATGAGTTCCTTCCCGTCATTCGCCATGATGAGACGGTCAAGGCCGCCTGGCTTCACCTCGCTGCTCTCTATTCTAAGGGGGTCCAGACGTCCCGCATTTATACTCTCTATGCGGACCTCTTTGCCCGCCCTTCCATGTCACCGGCTGCGGCCTATCAGCAGGTTCAGGCTCTTGGAGCTGAAATCCTCCAGAATCGCCCCTTCTCCGCGGACTTGGCCGACCAGCACAAACACTTCCAGGAACTCCTGGTTGTTTGTTATCTTCTTCGTCTTCCCGACTCTTATGATATGATCCGCCAGCAGATCTTGGGTGAGGCGGAATCTCCTACTTTGGATGCCACTGCGGCTCGCATTGCCGCTGTTACTTCGCTCCTCCAGCGGCCTCTGTTGGCCTCCCCCCCTTCCCAGGACTCCTTTGCTCACCAAGCTCAGCGGGGGGGCCCTAGTGGCCGTGGCTCCTCTAGCGGACGGGGTTCCTCCCGGTTCCTCTGCTCTCACTGTGGTCGTACTGGCCATACTGTTGACCGCTGCTGGCAGAAACATCCTCATCTTCGCCCTTCCGGTGATGCTCCTTCTTCGGCCTCCGCCTCTTCTAGGCCGTCTGCCTCTGTGGCCACGACGTCAGGTAGTGCCCACGTCGTTACCCAAGGTAAATGGCTGATTGACTCCGGTGCCACCAATCACATGACGGGCAACCCTCATTGCTTCTCCCGCCTTGAGACCCATGACCGCTTACCCCCAGTTCGTGTGGCCGATGGTTCCCCGTTCCCGGTTCATGGGACGGGCATGGTTCAACTCACTCCATCGCTTTGCTTGGAGGATACCCTCTATGTCCCGAAGTTCCCGTGCAATTTGTTATCAGTTACTACTTTATGCCGGCAACTTCAGTGCTCTGTCTTATTCACTCCCACTACTTGTTCTTTTCAGGACCCGAGGACCCAGCGGACGATTGCTACTGGGACTGAGAGTGGCGGCCTCTACTTCCTCGACGATGTTTCCGCTCTCTCTGCCTACTCCTCCTCCACCGATCTCCTTCAGTGGCATCTTCGTCTTGGACATCCTCCTCCTCGGCTTATTCGTCAGCTTCTGCCCCACTTACCTCCTACCAGTTCTCCGCTCAACTGTGATGCGTGTCAGCTTGACAAACATCATCGCTCCTCCTTCCCACCGAAGCAAGGTCGTGGCTCCTCTCGCCCTTTTGATCTTATTCATTCTGATGTATGGGGTCCTGCTCCCACCCTTACAGTTGGTCGGGGCAGTTCCTATTTTGTCACTTTTATCGATGATTTTACTCGATGTACCTGGGTGTATCTATTAAAAGATCGCTCTGAACTATTTTCTGTTTGGCAATCATTTTACTTTATGATTAAGACTCAATTTGCTATTTCTATTAAAGTCTTACGTTCTGATAATGCCAAGGAGTATCTGACTCATGAGTTCTCCGCGTTCTTTCACAAACATGGCCTCCTTCATCAAACGACCTGTGTTTACACCTCCCAGCAGAATGGGGTGGCGGAGCGTAAAAACCGTCACCTGCTTGATGTTGCGCGTACTCTCATGACGCAGATGCACGTCCCTCGCTCCTATTGGGGCTACGCTGTGCTCCTCGCCTGCTATCTCATCAATCGCCTTCCCTCCGCGGTTCTCCACGGCCAGACTCCCTTCTCCCTTCTCTACCCCCACCAGGAACCTTTTCCTCTTCCTCTCCGTGTCTTTGGCTGTACGGCCTTTGTTCACGCTCCCTCCGCTACCCGCGATAAGCTTTCCCCCCGTTCCACCAAGTGTGTCTTTTTGGGGTACTCTACCACTCAAAAAGGCTATTGCTGCTTTGACCCCCTTCTCAGCAAGCAGTTTGTCTCCGCAGATGTGACTTTTTTCGAAAATGCTTCCTATTTCTCTCCTTCCTCTTCTCCTCCTTCTCTCCCTTCTGATCTCTCCGTTCCTTCCACACCTCTCCACGTTTTCCCACCTTCGTCTCCTCCTCCACCCACTCCTTCCCAGTCCGTCTCCCCACCCACCCCTCCACCCTCCTCTCCGCTGCCGTCTCTCTCTAGTCCCGGGCCAGCCTTCTCCGCCACGGACGCTCCGGTCGCTGACGCTCCCGTCGCCGACGCTCCAGTTGACCTGGATGTTCCCATTGCCCTTCGCAAAGGGGTGCGGGCGTGTACTCAACACCCGCTCACGGCTGTTGTTTCCTATGATCAGCTTTCTCCTTCTTGCAGGTGTTTTGCCTTGGCTATCTCTGCTACTTCTACTCCTCGTACCTACCAGGAGGCTCTCGCTCTCCCTCATTGGAAGTCTGCCATGGATGAGGAGATGGCTACTCTTACTGAACGGGGTACCTGGACCCTGGTTCCTCCTCCCGTGGGCACTGATGTGGTTGGCTGTCGCTTGGTCTTCGTTGTGAAGTTTCGCCCCGACGGCACTGTGGATCGCTACAAAGCCCGGCTGGTGGCCAAGGGCTTTACTCAGACTTATGGCGTTGATTACTTTGATACCTTCTCTCCGGTTGCTCGCCTCAGCACCATCCAGGTTCTCTTTTCTGTGGCTGTTAACCGGGCTTGGGCTATTTCCCAGCTTGATGTGAAGAATGCCTTTCTCTATGGCGATCTTCAGGAGGACGTCTATATGGAGCAACCTCCTGGGTATGTTGCTCAGGGGGAGACACGTGTCTGTCATTTGAAGAAGGCCATTTATGGCCTAAAGCAGAGCCCTCGGGCATGGTTCGACAAATTCAGTGGTATTGTGGCTACCATCGGCTTTCAAAGGAGTTCGGCCGATCACTCCTTATTCATTCGCAAAACGGCCTCGGGACTGGTGGTTTTGGCCGTATATGTGGATGATATTCTCCTTACTGGCGATGACCGAGATGGGGTGGACTTGACGAAGAAGCACCTCCGTCAGCACTTGGTCACGAAGGATATGGGCTCCCCAAAATACTTTTTGGGGATAGAAATCTCTCGGAAACTTGACTCCTTGGTTCTCTCTCAACGGAAGTATGCACTTGATCTTCTACGAGAAGCAGGATTGACAGGTGCCAAACCAGCTCGTTTTCCCATGGCTGTTGGAGAAGACAAAACGTGGACGGATGATTCGCCTCTTCTATCTGATGTCACACGGTACAGACGTTTGGTAGGCAAACTCATCTATCTCACGGTGACTAGACCCGACATCGCCTACGCTGTAGGCAAGGTCAGTCAGTTTATGCAAGCTCCCAGGGAGTGCCATCTTCAGTCCGCCCTGAAGATTTTAGAGTATATCAAAGCAGCACCGGGCAGAGGGTTACTCTTTCAGAAGAATGACCATCTGAGGGTTGAGGCCTACTCAGATTCAAGTTACGCGGATGACAAAGGCGATCGTAAATCCACGTCAGGTTTTTGTACCTTTGTTGGAGGTAATCTCGTGAGTTGGAAGAGCAAGAAACAGTCTGTTGTTTCCAGATCCAGTGCCGAAGCAGAATACCGGAGTATGGCGTCAACCACGTGTGAGTTAAAGTGGTTGCGGGCTCTCATGCTTGACCTGGGCGAGGTATATGACTGTCCTCTCCCTATGTTCTGTGACAACAAGGCCGCCATACACATATCCAGAAATCCGGTCTTCCATGAGAGAACAAAGCATATAGAGGTTGACTGTCACTTCATTCGGGAAGAGATTTTGAAGAAACAGATTTGTACTCCTTTTGTCACCTCTGACAAGGAGTTGGCAGATATCTTCACCAAGCCGGTTTCTACTTCCTTCTTCAGCATTTGTGACAAGCTGGGCATGATTGATATCTATGCTCCAGCTTGAGGGGGAGTGTTGAAGTATTAGACCGGACGGCTTAGCGGTCTGATCCAGCGGTTTGTTGACCGAGCGGCTTAGCGGTCTGATCCAGCGGTTTGTTGACCGGGCGGTCTATCGGTCTACCTCTGCGGCCTGTTCTATCCTGCTGGAGTTGCCGAGCGGTTAACCCATCTGTCTAACCGCGCGGCCTGTGCGGTCTCCATTATTCTAGCCGCTCAGTACTGCAAATGTTTAGTCACACATTGTTTGTATACTCTCTTTCTTATCTCCTCCATTCTATATAAGGGAGGTCATACCTTTGTAAATGATATCTTTTTTGGATAATAAAATTTCAATTATTCAAAAGTTTATTCTCTTGTCCTCTACTTTTCGCTTCTTTTCGCTACTTTCTAACAAAGCACAAGCAGATCTTTTATTCATTCCACTTCTTTACAAGGCAAGGTATAGGTAGCAAGACATGATTTCGCTAGTATACAAGCTATAACAGAAAGCACCAAAAACCAAGCCGGGCGGACAGCAAAGGAAACCGCCAAGTCGCCAAGACCGCCGAACTCGCCCGAGCTGAAGCTGCAACACACCGAATAGACAGGGAGTCTGCAGAAGCCGCGAGGCCACGCGGACACACCGTTATTCGCCACCTGCTGATGAACTGAGGAACAGACCGCCTACCCGCCTGCGCCTGGCGAACAGGTTATTAGAACTTGCAAATGTTGAAGCATAAACTGACAAGCCGCAGAGCGACCTGCTGAAACCGCAGAGACCGCGCACTTCCAAGTACTTGACCGAAGTCACAGCCAAACTCCTGGCTCCTTGAAGCTACCCGCGCGACCTGCACACAGCAAACCGTCAGCTCTACTCAACCCACGCGGACAGAAAATGCAGACCGCAGCAATTTGCCCAAGCCCAACTTACTGTTCACTCTATTAGTGTAGACGTGTCGGGGGGTCTTATTTATAGGCGAGGTGAGGAGTGTGGTCACCGCCCTAGAGATAGAGACACCGCCCTAGCCCGTGCGCTAGCAAAACTCCGTCCGCCGAGTCCGCAAGGACTTAGCCGGATCCAAGGATCAACCCGCCAGGAGCAAGGCACCTTTGGGCGAACCCTCATCAGTCCGCCCAGGCTATGCGGACAAGGCACCAGCCCGCAAAGCCTTCAAACACAGGACAGCAACCCCCTTCAGTGACTGTCCGCACAAACAAGCGGCAGTCCGCATATAACCAGAGCAACGCCTCCATCCGCCACAAGCCCACGACCAAAGGCAGTCCGCCCGGTCAACAGCGGGCTTGGCGGACACTACAGACACACTGGACTTGTCACAGAGTGTGACCAAGTCCAGAACCACCAAAGGGCCTACCGCGAGCTCGGCGGACATAAACCCGTCCACCAAACCACCAAGCAACACAGACCGCCAAATCCTTGCCAAAGCAAAGCAGTCCTCAAGCTACTTGAACGCCTGCCCAATGCAACAGCCATCTGTCGGATTGCACACACAGTCCGCCACAGCAACAGCAGTGCTGTACTACCAGAGCTCGGCAAGGCCTCAGCCAAACTCTAAGGCCAGGCCGCAACTGCGAACACCGCGGACACTCCAGTCCGCAAGCCTCCCGCGGATAGCATTCAATCCGCCGGTAAGCACAAGCTTGCAACACGGCCACTGAGCAACGTACACCAGTCCGCGAACCTGTATCTGCTCAGGCTGCTCCTTGGCTAAACCAACAGCCAACGCCATATCCGTCGATAATAGACCGTCCAGGCCGCGGACTTAATCCGCACAACCCGCTCAGAAGAACAGCCGGCTTCCACTAGACCTATCACCAGGCCGCATAACAGCAGTCCGCCCAGGCCGCCCAGTCCGCTGACACTGTCCGCTCAGGCCGTCCGGGCTGCTTCTCAACCACTTTCACTTCACAAATTTCAACAATTATTACTAGGTAGATGATCATTCCCTGTACTGGAAATACCTGGTTGTTGAATCTGTAGATGAGTCTGCTTGCTGGATGAAGAGTTCCCTAGCAGATCTTCATGCTCCGGACTACAGACATAAAAAGGACATCGACCGAACTCTCATTGTCCACGAGAATTCTCTTGACTCTTAGGCAGGGTTCACCTATCCATGCTCTGATAATAAAGGTGTCTCAATATGACGTGCACACTCCTTTCAAGTTCTCATCCTTGAAGCAGATGGTGTTGTCTCGACAAAGCGACGTCATTCACCGATTCAAGACGCTAGCGGTGCCGTGCAGTGGGGCAGTGCATAGGTCGCCTGATCGGGCTGGCTTTACTAGGTGTTTTTGATCCGATTTGACTCAAAAATCTTTGGTGGGAACTCCAGCAATACTCTTAATTATCTACATTCCCAAACATTTTAATATGGATTGAGAAAATGATGAGAAAAAAAATTTCCGCATTCCAAATCTTACATCATTTCTAATGCTTGGAATTGCATTTCTAATGCTTGGAATAGCATTTCTAATGCTTGGAATAGCAGGATTCTCAACATTTTTAATCTCAACTATAGTTAGCTCCCTGAGTTCCTAAAACTCAAAGATATCTGCATTGGCTTTGTTTGTGACAACTTATGCTGATGAATATTCTCTACTTAAAATGCAAATGTTGTTTTTCAGCTGTTTTTTTGGGCAGCTTATAGAAAATCATTTATTTTAAAATGAATGATAAGCTGATTTTTGATAAACTATCCTGGGGCAGCTTATGACTTCTCATAAACGTTTATCCCTTAAAAAAACTCAAAGTTGATTTTTTCGTCCAGGCGTGATTTTTTCGAAAGGGTGCGATTTTTTTGCCAGAGCTCGTATTTTTCGCCAGAGGACATATTTTTCGCTTATGCGGAATTTTTCGCACGTGCGTGAATTTTCCACCCATGCGCGAATTTTCCGCCCGTTTGCGAATTTTCTGACCCGACGACAATTTTTCGCCCGGGAGCGTTTTTTCCACCCCGACGAGTTTTTTCGCTCGGGCGCAATTTTTTCGCCCGGGCGAAATTTTTTCGATCGGACGCGGATATTTCGCACGGGCGCGAATATTTTTGTCGGGGCGCTATTTTTCGCCCGGGCGCTATTTTTCGCCGGGGCGCGAATTTTTTGTCGGGGCGAGACTTTTTCCGCACTGACGCGATTTTTTTGACCGGGTGCGATTTTTCCACCCGGGCGCGATTTTTTCGGACGGGAGATGTTTTTTGGCACTGACGCGATTTTTTTCGCTCGACAATGATTTTTTCATCCGACAACAATTTTTTCACCCGAGCAAGAATATTTCACCCGCGAACATTTTTTTCGACCGGATGCGATTTTTGTGGCAGAATGCCTTTTTTCGCTTCCGTGCAAAAATATTGCGTGCGAGCAAAAATATCACGTCCAGGCAAAAATATCTCGTCCGGACAAAAAATCGCGTCAAGGCAAAAAATTCGCTCCCGGGCAAAAAATTTGCGCCCGGTAGACATTCGCGCCCGGACTGAAAATTCGCGCCCGTGAGAAACATCGCGTGCGAGCAAATATATTGTGTCTAGGTAAAAATAACGCGTTCGGATGAAAAATTGGCGCTCGGGCGGCGCGCATGGGCGGAAAATTCGCGCCCGGGCGAAACATTCGCGCCCGGACGAAAAATTCTCGCCCGGGCGAAAATTCTCGCCCGAGCAAAAACTCACGCCCGAGCGGAAAATTCGCGCTCGGGCGAAAATTCGCGCCCGGGCGGAAAATTTGCGCCCGGGCAAAAATTTTCGCCCGGGCCAAAAATTCGCTCCCGGGCGAAAAATTTGAGCTCAAGCAAAAAAAACTTCCAGGCGAAATAACCGCGCCCGGGCGAAAAATTTACGCCCGGGCAACAAATTTGATCTCGGGCGACAAATTCGCGTCCGGACGAAAAAACCACATCGGTGCGAAAAAACCGCGCTCAGGCGAAAATACCGTGTCCTGTAAAAAAACGCGTCCGAGCGAAATATTTCGGCTCAGACGAAAAAAGTGCGGCCGGAAGAAAAAATCGCGTCAGTGTGAAAAAATCGCACCCATGCAAAAAAATTATGTCTGAGTGAAAATCACGTCCGTGAGGAAAAAATGTGTTCAAATGAACGGACTTTTACGAATAAATGAAATTTTAGATAACCACTTATGCGCAAACTATCCAAACAGTGTACTGTTTATTCATCATTGTTTTATAAAATCTCTTTCAAATCATTAATTTTCAATAAACAGCTTATTCATCATCATAAATTGTATCAAACAGAACCTTAGTCTCAAACTCCTTAAAACAATCTCTTTTCACCAGATCGGGAGAAAATATATTAAGGCTTTGGGGCTCTCCAATCCGGTGAACTCTCTCTTTTAGTTTTACTTTTCATGTATATTACTTTTGAGCTATATTTTGGTTTGGATGATGTAGTTAGTCTCTTACCAATTTATATATAGCATTTCTGTTTAACGAGGCTGTTTGTAGTTTGGACAGCCAAACTCATATCGCACTGCATTTTCAACTCCAAATCATGAAAGAGGTTTCATAATCATTACATTACATAGTTCAAAATTCACATATGCTCGGAGATGTCAAAATTCACGATCCTTTCCAAATGTGTGCTAATTATCAAGGGGAAAAATTCCTTTCTAAATGATTTTTTTGTAGTGAATGAAGTAAATACTGAGTTATTTATTTATGTTTCATGTCATGACTCAAGTGATCATTTTGCTTCTTTTAATAAGCAAAATCGGATTCATGTAGCAGAATTTTATCTTATAATTTCAGTCCAATAGATTTGTAGTTACTTGAATGTCAATTGGATGTGTACATTTTAAATATGCGATCAACTAACGCATTTTCTCATATAAAAGTAATTAGTAGACTTGTTCAGAAAATCATGGAGACAAAAAAACATGATCATTTTCAATTTGTTTATCGGCTTTTGAAGTTAGCTTGTTTTATATCTATTGCAATTGCTTCTGTTGAAAGAATGTTCTAAGCAATGAAGATAATAAAAAGTCATTTGCTGAACAAAATGGAAAATGAGTGGATGAACAATTGCCTAATTGCTTATATTGAGAAGGATATTGCGACGACCATTACTAATGAGGCAATCATCGCATGCTACCAAAATGTGTGTACCCGAAAAATAGTTTGTTAGTCGTTGTTGCTGTCTGCTCAAGGCTCCTGGTAGACCGGACTAAATTGAACCGTCGTAGCAAGTGAAGCGGTCGAGTGCGCACACAGTCACAGAGAGAGAGAGAGAATACACAATATTTTTATAGTAGAAAAACCCCTCATCCGTGTAAAACCACGTGACCGAATCTTTGCCGGTCAAACTCCACTATCAGCTTCGGGTTACAACTTGCTTGAAAAATCGAGGGCGACAGACCGCTGCTCGTTACACTTTTGAGGCTAGAGAGAGAGTAAGGCTCGAAGGGTGACAGAATACCACTCACATAACTCATTATTTTTTCGTCTGCTATAGAAGAGCGATGCGCTCGTTCTATTCTGACTTCCTCTGATAGTTCTTGGAAGCGAGAGAATCTTGTTGTACTCGTTCTGACGTCTGGGGCTTGAAGCATGGGGGCACATTTAGTGTGCCTTATCTTTTGTGTCTTGTCTCTGAATGTCTTTTGGAGAAGCCAGGTGCGGTTGTCTCATCGGTGGTTGGAGCGCTTGCTCTCAAGCCCGTAGGGCGCTTGTTGGCAGAGAGCGCGGATAATGCTTTGTTAGAGGAGAGCGCGTGGAATGTTTGCTGGCGGAGAGCGCGCGGAGCGCTTGCTGGAGGAGAGCGCGCAGAGTGCTTCCTGGAGGAGAGCACGTGAGGCGCTTGCTGGCGGAGAGTGCGCAGAGCGCTTACTACAGGAGAGTGCACGGGGGCGTGCAAGGAAGAGGCACACGCGGAAGCACGCAAGGAAAACAAGAGGATGAGAGAGAAATTCTGAAGGAGGAGAGATAAATTCCGTTAGAGGAGGAGAGAGAAATTTCATAGGCGGATTTTTCGGGCCGAGAAGGGATAAGGATCAAATGAAGAAGGAATAGGGCCTATTTATAGATTCCAAGAGGGCGGCCCGATAATTTCTGTCAATAACTACCGATCGGACGAATAGGAATGCTCTGTTTAGTGCACTCAAATCACGATTTTATGAGAATTACGAAATCACCCCTGGACGGTTAATGGAGGTAGTGGGCGGTTATGCAAGACTATCAGGGAGGAAGGAGTGGCGGCCGACAAAGGAGCAGGCCGCAAGCCTTACGGTCGCGCGTGTCCAGCAGCTTAGTGCAACGCCGACCGGCTGGGAGGCCAGCCGCGGGTTTTGTGGGCTGCCGCTTGGCACAGTAGAGGCCGGCCAATAGACCGGTCGCAAGCCTTGCAGCCCCTAACGAGCGACCATTTGGCGCAACGGCAGCTGGCTGGGTAGCCGGCCAAAAGCCTTGTGGCTGCTTGGCGCTGGAGCAGGTGTCTGCAAGCCTCACGCCCGCTGGCGGTTGGTCGCTTGGCACAGCGCCGGCCGGCCGAGGCTGTCGTAAGCCTTGCGGGAACCCATAGGGGGCTGCTTGGCAAGGCGGCGGCGATGACAATGGCGGGGGCGATTGCGATGGCAGTGTCAATGATGGTAGCGATGACGGCGGTTATGGCACTAGTGGGGTTGACTTGCTAAACCTCACTTCCTCCATCAAAGGAGGTGGGCGATTTGGCTACCCTCAACCCGGATCATTTCAAGGGGAAACTATCATCTGCCCCCAAGTTCCCGGGATCCAGATCTGAAGTGAAATGATGGCGAGAACATTTTACCCTAATATGCGGGTATGGTCAATTTGTCGTAGCCACGCCGGAGGTGATTAGTGTGCTAGTGGCACGAACGGAGGTGTTCTAAAGGTGCATGGGAGCGGAAGCGACGAGAGGGAAAGCGTACACGGGAGGGCACACGTATGCAGGCACGCGCGCGCACAGTTTGCTCACCCGCTCTCCCTATACACGCTGGGGGGAGCGCACCCGGATACTGTCGAAGAGCGCGTGGAGTGCTTGCTGGAGGAGAGCACACAGAGCGCTTCTTGGAGGAGAGCGCGTAAGGCGCTTGCTGGCAAAGAGTGCGTGAAGCACTTAATACAGGAGAGCACAAGGGGGCATGCAAGGAAGAGGCATACGCAGAAGCACGCTAGGAAGTCAAAAGGATGAGAGAGATATTCCAAAGGAGGAGGAGAGATAAATTCCGTAGGAGGAGGAGAGAGAAATTTCGTAGGAGAATTTTCCGGGCCGACAAGGGATAAGGATCCAAATGAAGAAGGAATAGGGCCTATTTATAGATTCCAAGAGGGCGGCCCGGTAATTTCTGTCAATAACTACCGGTCGGACGAATAGAAACGCTCTGTTTAGTGCACGTGAATCATGATTTTATGAGAATGACGAAACCACCCCTGGACGGTTAATGGAGGTAGTGGGCGGTTATGCGAGACCGTCACGGAGGAAGGAGTGGCGTCCGACAAAGGAGCAGGCCGCGAGCCTTGCGGTCGCGTGTGGGCGGCAGCTCAGTGCAACGCCGACCGGCCAGGAGGCCGGCCGCGGGCTTTGCGGGCACAGCGGTGGCCGGCCGAGAGACAGGTCGCAAGCCTTGCAACCGCTCACGAGCGACCATTTGGCGCAACGACAGTCGATCCGGGGGCCGGCCAAAAGCCTTGCGGCCGCTTGGCGCTGGAGTAGGTGTCTACAAGCCTCGCACCCACTAGCGGTTAGTTTCTTGGCACAGCGCCGGCCGGCCAAGGCTGTTGTAAACCTTACGGCCACCCATAGGGGGCTGCTCGGCAAGATGACGGTGATGGAAAGGCGGCGGCGATGGCAATGGCGGCGGCGATGGCGATGGCGGCGTCAATGATGGCAACGATGACGACGGGTTTGGCGCTAGTGGGGTTGACTTGCTCAACCTCACTTCCTACATCAAAGGAGGTTGGCGGTTTGGCTACCCTCAACCCGGATCATTTCAATGGGAAACTATCATCTGTCCCTAAATTTTCGGGATCCGGATCTGAAGTGAAATGATGACGGGAACTTTTTCCCCTAATATGCGTGTATGGTCAACTTGTCGTAGCCACGCCGAAGGTGATTAGTGTGCTTGTGGCACGAACGGGGGTGTTCTAAAGGTGCATGGGAGCAGAAGTGACGAGAGGGAAAGCATGCACGGGAGGGCACACGTGAGCAAGCACGCGTGCGCACAGTTCGCCCACTCGTGCTCCCTGTACATGCGGGGGGGAGCGCACCCGCATGATGTGTGCACGTGGGGGGCGCACCCGCGCGTCTTGCGCGTGGGGGGCACACTTGCTCGCCGCGTGTAGCGCGGGGGGCTCACATGCGTTCCTCGCGAGTGTAGGGGTGCTCCCGCGCACTTTGCGTGCAAGGGGCATACTTGTGCGCCTGCGTGCCTCGCGAGTGATGGGGAGCTCCCGCGCACTATGAGCACAAGGGGGCATACTTGTGCGCCTTGCGTGCTAGGTGTGCACCCGTGTTTTTTTGTGCGGGGTATGGCTTCACAGTTTTCATGTGCGTGGTGGCGATCGTGTGTCCTGGAACGTGTGCACTCTTGTTCGCACACTTGTACATGACGTGATGTTGGGTGCTTGTTGTGGTCTATACACTATGTGCGTGAAGGGTATAATCGACATTGTGTGTGCAAGGTGCAACGTAAGCAAGATGCAATGTGTGATGCGCGCGCAAGGCACAATGTGTGATGTGCGCGCTGGGCACAATATGTGTGATGTGTGTTATGTGCGCGCAGAGTGCAATGTGCAATATACGTGCAGGGCACAATGTGCCATGTGCACGCATTGTGCAATATGCACGAAACAATGTGAGATACCTGCAAGATTGAAGATGAAGATTCACATAGTGGTGCACATGCATTATTGTCGCGCAGCCAAATTCGGTATTGAAGATCTCTCCGAGGCTGAGAGCGGGGCTCTTGCGTTGATGTAGATGAGGCTTAATTCTACCTTTTGCACCATTGTGCCTTTGGGGTGCATTTGTGTTTGTGCCTGCACTTTTGTACGTCATAATTTGTTGAAAACTCTTTATTACTGATTTGGGCTAGGCTTACTATTAGATTTTTATTTTGACCCAACTTGTATAGACTTGGGTCATATTTCATTTTCCAGAGTTGTTGCGGAAGAAATTCTAGAGATGCTCAATTGGACGAACTCTGAACTCTGTTCGACGAACTCTGAATTCAGTTCGAATAACCCAGATCCCAGACTCTGAGCTTAGTTCGACGAACTCTGAGCTCAGTTCGACGAACGTAGAGCTCAACTCGACGAAAATAAAGCTCAGTTCATTCAAGATCAGTTCGACGAAAGCTAGGCTCATGTCGACGAAATACTTGCTAAGTTCGACTAATCAGACAGCTTCTATATCAACAAAAGACAGAATATTTTTAAATGTTTGATAACTGAAACTATGATATTTAATGCTAAATATTCTATTGAATATAGTTGTTTAAGGCAGCATTAAATATGGATTTACCACAGAGTTTAAAATTTAATTAATTCCAAGGCAGTTACAAATTCTCAAGGGATTCTTCAGACGTTTCAAAAATTGTTTATTCAAAATATGAATTCTTCCCTGACAGCATATATACATATCTATAGAATATTGTTGTCTTAACAGATGATTGACACACAGAGATTTTGAGATATACAGACATTCCGCATCAGACTCTTCTTAAGAGACATCCTAATTCTTATCTGTCTGAAATATCTTCTGGAGAGCACAAGTATACAAGAAGGCCTACACCCTGAAGAAAAGTCTCCTTTCCTTGATCATAATCTCAATTCAAATCAGGGGGAGTTTTTTGTAACAGCAACCACTAAGTCTTCTCAGAGATTCTTGACAGAGAAGACAACATCTAACTCTTTAGTTTATTCTTAAACTGTGTACAGGGTTCTAACTCCCTTCAAAAGTTAACACTTGATTCATAAGTCACATAATCAAAAGACTTAAGTTTGGTTTTTGGGTACCTGATCAAAAGCCCAAAGTATTGCTAGATCTCTCTTAGAAAATAGATCTTCTGGCGACAGGACACCTGATCAAAAACCTGTAGTGGATGTTGAAAATTGTGAAGTGAAAGTGGGGGTTGATCGAGCAGACCGTGCGGCTTGGGCGGACTGATGGTGCGGCCTGGGCAGACAAATGGTGTGGCCTAGGAGGCCTATTTAGTGCGACCTAGTGGTAGTGTTCAGTCAGTTCGGCATGTGGTTCTACTGTTGGATGTTTTTTGAAGTAATCAGGCGGATAGGTGGTATATTCCCGGGTTAGTGGCGAACTCTTTTTGAGTTCGCGGAGTCCGATTGTGGCGGACTGTGGTTGAAGATCGCGAGATCGGCATTGGCTCGTGCCCTTGATCTCTTATGGTGTCGTTGGTGATAACCGCATTTATGGTGGCGGACTATCTTAGGAACTAGCGGTCTAGCTTCTTGTCCGCCAGGCTTGTGTCGGGCTTTGGTTGGTTGCTTGACTTGGTCAAAATCTGTGACAAGTCCAAGGTATTCGCAGAGTTCACAAAGTCCGCTGGTTGACCGGGCGGTTTGTGCCTGTTGGTCATGGACTTGTGTGGCGGGCTGGTGCAGTGTTCGCAGGTTGTGCGGGCTGGCGCTATGTCCGTGTAGCGTGCGAATTGATGCAGTGTGTGGGTTGTTGCTGTGTCTACATGTTGTGCAGTGTGCGAACTGGTGTGGTGTCCGTCGATTAGCGGACTGGCTTCCTGTCTTGGTGCCTGGAAGATTGGCTGGTGTACGGCTTTGTCTTTGCAGACTAGACAGACTGCATAGTTCTAGCTGTGAGCTGGGGTGGTAACTCTATCCACTAGGGCGGTGACCACACGCCTCACCCCGCCTATAAATAGGACCCATGTCACATCAAAAGTAACTGAATGAACAGTAAGTTGAGCGTGGATTAATTGTTGCGGCCTCGGTTTTCTAGTTCGCGCGGATTGAGAAGGTTTAACTTGTTGTTGTTTGTAGGTTGTATGGCTAGCACTGTGAAGTCAGTAGTCTGGTTCTGATTGCGATTAGGAAGTAGTGGAGCTTGCGGTTTACAATAGGCGGTTTGCAGCAGGTCGCATTTTGCGGGCAGCCATTCTTCTCTCCTTCAACACTTCAAGTTCAAGTTCAATAACATGTCCGCCGGTCTCGGCGGGCTAGGCTGTCTGTTCTTTCAGTTAGGCGACGGCTTGCAGAGCGGTCGTTAAGCAGAATAACGGGTTGTCAGTGGACTCGCGGACTCCGTAGTTCAGTGGTGTAGCAACGGCTTGGCGGTCTCAGTGAACTCGGCGGACTTGGCGTTCTCTGGGGAAGTCCGCCCGTCTTGAAGTTTCTTGTTTACTTGTATGCTTCTCTATTGTACTTGGCGAAATCATGTCTCGCCATGTATGCCTAGCCTTGTAAAGAAGATAGTTGATAATACAAGATTTGTGGTTGCTCTCTGTTGTCTCTGATTTACTTAGCTCAGTTTATGGTTGGAGTGTTACTGTGCCTGGTTCCCGCTTTCTGCTTGATCAAGTTGTTAGCTTGATAGCTCTGAAATTTTTTGCTTAGTATCAGAGCTATCTCCTGATCATCTTGTGAAATCTCAACATGGTATCAGAGGGAACCGTGGATTGAGCAGTGATCAACCTCACTTGTGCTCGGCGCTTCTGGAAGCTAGTGATCAGTGGTTGTTACAATGGAAGGAGCTTACACAAGGGGTCTTGGTATTGAACTTCTTACAACGACTAACTTTAAGAAGTGAAAGTCGTGTATGAAGAGCTATCTTCTGGGTGAGGAGTTGTGGGAAGTCGTCTGCGGTGATGACAAGCAAGAAGTGACTGTTGTTACTGGTTTTGCTGAGCAGGTGAGAGTTTGGAGGAAGACTAATGCAAATGCAAAGTTTGCTCTCAAGTGGGCTGTCTCACCTGAGCTCTTTGATCACATCTTAGGATGTGAGTCTGCTGCTGAGATTTGGACAACCATTGATGGTCTGTTCAACAGGAAGAATGTAGCACAGATATAGTTCTTAGAAAATGAGTTGTCTAAAGCAACTCAAGTAGATCTGTCCATCTCAAAGTTCTTTCTTAAGATGAAGAACTTGTGCGCTGAAATATCAGCATTGTATCCTAATGAGCCCATTTCTGAAGCTAAGTTGAAGAGGCACATAGTTCGAATTTTGCGGAAGGAGTATGTGGCATTTATGACTTCTGTTCAAGGATGGTCAACTTAGCCATCATTACTGGAGCTGGAAACTCTGTTGGCATCACGTGAGAGCTTGGCTAAGCAGATGGTCGGGGTGACTATCTCTGAAGGAGATAGTGAGACTCTCTTAACTGATAAGAAGGAGAAGAAAAGATGGGGGGAGAAGAAGAAGTTTGTTGTTGAGGATGGGCCTTCAACTTCATATCAGCAAGAGAGGAGTGTTACTCCTAAGAAGAACTGTAAGAAGGAGTTAAAGTGCTACAGGTGCAATCAGCCAGGTCACTTCAAGCGCGACTGCAAGGTCAAGCTGCAGCCTGGGCATGTTGCAGACGAGGGAGCTGGTTCCAGTGCTGAGGAAGCCATATGGGGAGGAGACTTCTTGACAAGCATGTGTGTTCGTGCTCTTTCCAAATTTGACTACCAAGATGACTGGATACTTGACTCATGGTGTGGTCATCACCTCATTGGAGACGAGTCGAAGTTCTCATCGCTGCAAACATTCTCAGGTAATGAAGCTATTATTACAGCTGATGATTCTGCTCATACTGTAGTGAAGGAGGGTGTTGTCTCTTTGGATAGCGCGCAGGGTACACTTACATTAAGGAGTGTGTATCACGTACCTAGCATGAAGAAGAACCTCTTCTCGGTGACCAACGTAGTTGACACGGGCTATCATATTCTGTTTGGCCCAACAGAAGTAAGGTTTCTCCACAATGTATCAGCGGTAAAGGCTGATGTTGCTCATGTAGGGAGAAGAGTACGAGACTTGTTTGTTTCATCAACAAGCTCTTATGTTGATCGGATTAGGGCCAACGATAGCGCGGCTATCTGACATGAAAGACTAGAGAACGTTGGGATGGACAAGCTGAAAGCTTTGGCGATGAGGAGCCTTGTGAAAGGATTTCCGAAGTTGTCGTCCTACGAAGATGGCCATGTTTGCGTGAGGTGTCAGTATGGTAAGGCTATTCGCCTTCCATTTGATAAGTCATAAACAAGGAGCAAGGAATCATTGGAGTGCATACATGGTGATCTGATGGGGCCAACGGTTACTGCTAGTCTTGGAGGCAGCAGATATATGCTCGTGCTAATTGATGACTATTCAAGATACACTTGGGTGTATTTCATGAAGGAGAAGTCAGGATCTTTCCAATTGTTCGTGGAGTTTAAGGAGCTGGTGAAGTGCCGGCTTGGCATGCGGATCAAGAAGTTCAGATTGGACAATGGTGGTGATTTTGTTTCATCTGAGTTCTCTAACTTCTACAGGAAGCACATGATCTAGAGAGAGCTAACTTGTTCTTATACCCGCAACAAAATGGAGTAGCAGAGAGGAAGATCCGTCACTTGATGGAAACTTGCAAGTGTTGGCTTTATGCAAAGGGCATTCCTATATCCTTTTGGGCGGAAGGAATGACATGCGCAACTTACGTCATCAATCAGATTCCTCTGAGTCCGATCAACATGAAGTCTCCCGTTAAAATGATGTTTAAGGAGAAGCCGGGCATGGAACACCTACGGGTGTTTGGATCAACCTACTATGTTCACGTCCTGGATGCTCAGAGGACCAAGCTTGATGCAAAGGCGAGGAAGCTTGTCTTTGTGGGCTACGATGAGCGGAAGAAGGGATGGAAGTGCATGGATCCTGCGACAAGGAAGTTCGTTGTATCAAGAGATGTTGTCTTTGATGAACTGATGTCATATGGAGGTGGCTCTGTTGAGCTGCAGGAAAGCAGGGTTAATGAAGGGCAGAATGAAGCTGCTGAAGATCTTTAGGTGGAGCTGTCTGTGTCACCAGGATCTCCAGGTGTTACAAGCTCTGGTGTTGAAGCTTTTGGCTCGGGAAGCAGGGGGAGGGAAGCTCTAAGTGAGCCCAGGAATGGAGCTAGTTCTGAAGAAGCTGTGGAGGTGGTGAGCAAGGAGCAGGCTCTTCGGAGATCGAAGATGAACATCAAGCAACCATCTCGTTATTGCTATGGAAATACGGTGAGTTTTGTCTTTTATTTCTTCGCAGGCCCCCTAGATGAGCGGGAGCCTTCAAAGTCTGAAGAAGCCACTAGAGTCAAGGTGTGGGACGATGTCATGGATAAGGAGATGGCTGCCCTCAATAAGAATGAGACTTGGGACTTGGTTCCCAAAGTTGATGGTGTTACTCATGTAACTTGTAAGTGGGTCTACAAGCTGAAGAAAAAGGCGGATGGAAGCAACGAGCGGTACAAGGAGAGCCTTGTAGCTCGAGGTTTTTCACAACAGTACGGCGAAGACTATGAGGAGACGTTTAGTCCTGTGCCGAAGATGACTTAAGTGCGGGTGGTGATGGCCTTGGCGGCTTGCCAGGGCTGGAAGATGTGGAAGCTAGACATAAAGAATGTCTTTCTTTATGGGGAGATCGACAAAGACATCTTCATGGATTAGCCACTTGGTTATGTATCTGAAGCACATCCGAACTGCGTCTGCAAGCTTCAGAAAGCCCTCTATGGTTTGAAGCAGGCTCCTCGAGCCTGGTATGGGAAGATTGCAGAATACCTCTAGTTCTGCGGTTATCTTGCTTCAAATTCAGACTCGAGCTTGTTCATCAAGAAGAAGGGGGAGCTTTTGGTCTTGGTGCTGTTATACGTGGATGACATGATCATCACGGGGAACTCCAAGGAGAAAGTAGCTAGGCTCAGGGCAGAGCTAGCTATCAAGTTCGAGATGAAGGATCTGGGTGAGCTCCACCATTTCCTTAGACTTGAGGTGTAGAGGAAAGAGAGCGACATACTCGTGTAACAGAAGGGCTATACGGAACGGATCGTTCAGCGATTCGGCATGCGGGAGGGGAAGAGTAGCTCTACTCCTTTTGATTCGGGCATCAAACTTCGGCAGGATGAGCGGAGGATTCTTCTGGATCCTTTGGTGTTTCGGGCTCTAGTTGGGAGTCTTATCTACTTGACGATTACAAGGCCAGACATTGCTTATGCAGTTGTCCGAGTAAGTCGGTATATGGAGGAACCCAGGAAGCCTCATCTGATGGTGGCAAGGAACATCTTGAAGTACCTGAAGGTCACTTCTGATGTGGCTCTCCTTTATAGGAGAGGTATGGGTTTTACTCTTCAAGTATGCTCGGATGCTGATTATGGGGGAGATTCAGACGACCGGAAGTCAACATCCGGTTATGTATTCATATATGGATCAGGCAGTATCTCTTATTGCAGCAAGAAGCAAGACTCGGTGTCCGTCTCTACTACGGAAGCAGAGTACAAGGCTTCGGCCTTGGCTGCTCGGGAAGCCATCTGGCTCAGGACGTTAGTAGAGGATGTCTATGAAGAAGTGCGCGGTCCTACTCTACTGTGCGGTGACAACGAAAGTGCCCTAAAACTGGTGAATAATCCAGTTTGTCACGCACTGACCAAGCATATAGAGATTGAGCAACACTTCATTCGGGAGAAGGTGTGGGAGGGATCTCTTATGGTGGAGCATGTGCTGAGCAAGGACAACATCACAGACATCTTCACAAAGTCATTGCTGAAGGTGTCATTTACACGGTTACGAGGACTGCTGGGCTTGATCACCACTTCTCACTTCAAGGGAGAGTATTGAAAATTGTGAAGTGAAAGTGGGGGTTGATTGGGCAGACTGCGCGGCCTGGGTGGACTGATGGTGCGGCCTGGGCAGACAAATGGTGCGGCCTGGGTGGCCTGTTTATTACGACTCGGTGGCAGTGTTCAGTCAGTTCGGCCTTTGGTTCTGCTGTTGGCTTTTCTTTGAAGTAACCAGGCAGATAGGTGGTATATCTGCGGGTTAGTGGCGAACTCTTTTTGAGTTTGCGGAGTCCGGTTGTGGCGGACTGTGGTTGAAGATCGTGATATCGGCATTGGCTCGTGCCCTTGATCTCTGATGGTGCGGTTGGTGATAACCACGTGCGTGGTGGCAGACTGTCTTAGGAGCTGGAGGTTTGGCTTCTTGTCCGCCGAGCTTGCGTGAGGCTTTGGTAACAGATCTATCTCATGATCATCTTGTGAAATCTCAATAGTGGATACCTACCAGGGTGGTAGAAGAGTAGACATACCCAAATTTATTGGAGAACTACTATAAAATCTGTGTCGTCTATGATTTATTATTATTTATTTGTGTGTTGTGGATGTTATCTTTACATACACATATATATCACTATTTTTACAACTGCTATAAAAGTAAACTAAAGTTTTTAAAATACTTTATTCACCCCCCCCCCCCCCACTAGTATAAAGTTAGATCTATCCCTTCACTTTCAATTGGTATCAGAGGGAGGTTGGTGGTTTTACAAGATAACACCTGAACCAACAGATCCTGATAGATCTTATTCTACCTAGAGTTTGATTTTATCATGACACAAAATAAGGATTATGCAAGCATTAGACCTCCTGTTTGCAATCTTAATAAGCTTGCACTATGGAAATCAATGATTAGATTATATGAATTCTATTGATGAGGATATCTACAATTCCATTTTGACAGGTCCACCTCTAACACTGACTGCACCAAGCACCAGTGCTACACCTCCACCAGAATGGACAGAAGCTCAGAGAAAAGCAAAAACTGTTGATGCAAAGGCTATGAATATACTAGCCCAAACAATGTCTGATGATATTTTTCAGAAGGTTGTTGAATGCACCTTAGCAAAAGATATCTGGGACTCCCTCACTGCAATTGTGGCTGGATCAACAGATGAAAGAAAAGACAGAAGATCTCATCTGATTTCTCAATATGAGAATTTCAAAAAGGAGAAACTGAATCTGTTATTGATATGTATACAAGGCTCATTCTCATAATCAATGAACTGAAAACCTTGGAGAAAGATATTACATTAATAGAAGTCAATGACAAAATTCTCATGTGTTTCCCTAGCACATGGGATTCAAGAATTTGGCCAATTAGAGAAGCTAGAAGTATAAATGAGATTTCAACAGAAATCTTGTTGGGCAAGCTCAAACAATATGAGCATCTCATCAAAACAAGAGAAGCTGAACAAATTACCTTATCCTCAGTAAAGAAGGACAAGAGTATTGCATTCCAAGCAACTGAAGAAGAAGAACAACTTCTAGAGAATGAAGAACTCATGAGTCTTTTGGCTAAATGATTTTACGAAATGGACAGGAAAGACTTCAGGAGAAGATTTTCTAGAAATAAGGACAAGCCAAGGTATGACAAAACACCTACTAAAGATATTGTTTGTTATGGTTGCAGGAAAGCAGGACACATTTTTCCAGAATGTCCTGAAAGTTAGAAGAAAGACTTCAAGAAGCATTCAAGCAAACCCTCTTCTAGTAAACACAAACAGAAGGGGAAAGGCTTTGTGCCTGAAATATGGAGTGATACAGACACTGAATCTTCATCCAGTTCAAGTGAAGATGTAGAAGAATCAAAGGCTAAAGATGTCTGTTTGATGGCAATCAATGCATCAAACAACAATTATGATTCTGAATCTGAGTCTGAAGAAGACCAGGTAATTTCAACTTTTGATTTTACATCAGATTCATTCAAAATAGATTTTAAATTAATTTGCAAAGATTTGATAAAGTTTGAGAAGGAAATAAAACTTCTTAGAGATAAGTTAACTGAATTAAACAACTTATCTTCAAAAAACATTAAACTTAAAGAAGAATTGGAAATTTCTAAAGAACAAATAGTTTTCCTGAAAAACAAATTATCTGAAGCTAAAAAGTTTGAAGAAACTCTTAATGGAAGAAGTATCAAACTGATGAATATTACAAGTGTTGAAATTTGTGAAGTGGAAGTGGGTGACGGGACAGGCCGGGCGGCCTGGGGCGGATAGGTTTGGCGGACTAGGCGGACTGGGCGGACTGAGATGTGCGGCCTGGTGGAAGGTCTAGTGGGAAGCCAGTTGTTCTTCTGGGCGGTTTGCACGGGTTGAGTCCGCGGACTATGCGGCCTGGTGTCTGCGGATAGGGTGTTTGCTGATTGGCTTTGCCAAGGAGCGGCCTGAGCGGATGAAGGTTGCGGACTGGTGCATTGCTCAGTGGCCGCGGGTGCAAGCTTGTGCTGATAGGCGGGTTGGCTCTTGTCCGCGGGAAGCTTGCGGACTGGAGTGTCCGCGGTGTGGGCTGTTGCGGACTGAGCTTAGAGCTTGGCTGAGGCCTTGTCGAGCTCTGGTGACACAGCAGGCGATTTGCTGTGGAGGTCGTTTGGCGGACTGGGTTTTGGAGTCCGGGGTTGGCTACTGCGTTGGACAAAAGTGTGAGGATCTGGCGGACTGATGGCGGTCTGTGCCAGTGTATTTGGCGGACGGGTATTTGAGTCCGCCATGCTCGCTTTGGCCCTTCATGGTTTTTGGACTTGGTCACACTTTGTGTCAAGGCCATGGTGTCCGCGGTATCCGCCAAGTCCGCTGTGACCGGGCAGACTGTTGTGTCTTCCTTTGGTCGTGGGCTTGTGGCGGATTGAGGTGTTAGTCTTGCGGACTGCCTCGGGTTGGTGCGGACTGTCATTGAAGGGGGTTGCTGTCTTGCAGTGGTTGGAGCTTTCCGGGCTGATGCCTTGCCCGCATAGCTTGTGCGGACTGGAGAGGGTTCGCCAAAGGTTGCCTAGCTCCTGGCGGTTTCCCTTGGTATCCGGCTAAGTCCATGCGGACTCAGCGGACGGTGTTTTTGCTATCGTGCGGGCTGGGGCGGTGTCGCTATCTCATGGGCGGTGACCACACTCCTCACCTAGACTATAAATAGGACCCCCCTGGCACATCTACAGTAACTTGAGTGAACAGTAAGTTGGGGTGTGCGAGGAGCTGCGGTCTGTGTTTGTCAGTCCGCGTGGATTGTTTCAGTCTGACGGTTTGCTGTGTGCAGGTCGCGCGGATAGCTTCAAGGAGCCAGGAGTTTGGCTGTGACTTCGGTCAAGTGCTTGGAAGTGTGCGGTCTCTGCGGACTCAGCAGGAGGTCGCTCTGCGGCTTGTCAGTTCTGTTTCATCTTTGCCAGCTTCAATAACCTGTCCGCCGGCTTCAGGCGGGTAGGGGTGTTCCTCAGTTCAAGTTCAGCAGGAGGCGAATAACGGCGTGTTCGCGCGGCCTCGCGGTCTCGGCGGACTCCGTGTCTATTCGGCGGTTTGCAGCATAGCTTGGGCGAGCTCATCGGACTCGGCGATCTCGGCGACCTCGCGGTCTCGGCGGACTCGGGTGCTGTCCGCCTGACTTGTTTTTTTGGTGCTTTCTGTTTACAGCTGTGATACTAGCGAAATCATGTCTCGCTATGTATGCCTCGCATTGTAAAGAAGTGAATGAATAAAAGACCTGCTTGTTCTTCCATTGTTTGTTGGGATTTACCTTTGTACCTCTAGTCCTTGGGTTCCGCTGGTTCAACGTGCGAACTGGGTAGTTCCGAAGATATTAATTTGGCGTTTGGGCTATCTTGCTGACCACGTTGAGAAAATTTAACATGGTATCAGAGGCAGGTTTCTGAGGTTCAGTTGCGTGAGCGGAAGTCAGCCAGTGTTGTTACTCAGTGATTGAGTGGTGATCAACCTGTGTTGTTGCTCGGAGCTGCTGGAAGGTTGCCAACAGGTGTTGCAATGGAAGGGAGTTTTGCAAGGAGTCTGGGCATTGAACTCTTAACGCCGACTAACTTCAAGAAGTGGAAGTCGTGCATGAAGAGTTATCTTCTGGGCGAGGAGCTGTGGGAAGTCGTTGGTGGAGACGACAGACAGGAAGTCACTGATGCTTTCGGTACTGCTGAGCAGGTCAGGCTCTGGAGAAGAACAAATGCCAAGGCAGAGTTCATTCTGAAGAGAGCTGTGTCTCCGGAGCTGTCTGATCACATCATTGGATGTGAGTCGGCTGCTGATATTTGGACAACCATTGATGAGTTGTTCAATAGGAAGAATGTGGCACGGCTTCAGTTCCCGGAGAATGAGTTGGCCAGGGCAACTCAGGGAGACCTTTCCATCTCCAAGTACTTCTTAAAGATGAAGAGCTTGTGTGCTGAGCTGTCGGCACTGGATCCTGATGAGCTTATCTCTGAGGCAAAGATGAAAAGGCACATTATCCGCGGCTTGCGGAAGGAGTATGTGGCCTTTGTTACATCTGTTCAAGGGTGGGCTACTCAGCCGTCGTTGCTGGAGCTGGAGAATCTGCTTGCCTCGCAGGAGAGCTTAGCAAGGCAGATGGCTGGAGTGAACCTGAATCAGGAAGGCAGCGAAGCTCTCTTCTCAGGCAAGAAGAAGGGATGGGAAGGGAAGAAGAAGAAGAAGGTGCAGGCCGCTGGTGAGAAGGAGACTTCAACTTCATATCCACCGGAGAGGAGCAATGCTCCTAAGGACTGGAAGAAGAATCTGAAGTGCTACCGGTGTCATCAGCGAGGGCACTTCAAGCGGGACTGCAAGGTCAAACTGCAGCCTGGGCATGCTACGGGAAAGGAGGAAGCTTGCTCGAGAAGTGAAGAAGCAGAATGGGGCGGAGCTTTCTTGACGGGCACTTGTGTCCGGGCCTTGTCTGCTGAGGACTTCAACGGCGAGTGGATCGTGGACTCCGGGTGTGGTCATCACCTCACCGGAGACAAATCGATGTTCACCTCCATGCAGCCTTACTCAGGTAATGAAGCTATTATCACTGCTGATAATACTGTTTATGCAGTAGAGAAAGAGGGGGTCGTGTCTTTGGGTAGTGATCAGGGGCCACTCACGTTAAGGAGTGTGTATCACGTGCCGGGCATGAAGAAAAACCTCTTCTCGGTGACCAATGCGGTGGACGCTGGGTATCACGTTCTGTTTGGGCCAACAGACGTGAGGTTCCTTCGCAACGTATCAGCGGTAAAGGCTGATGTTGCTCATGTTGGGAGGAGGGTGAAGAGCTTGTATGTTCTTTCCACCAGTGCTTATGTTGATAGAATGAGGGCCAATGATAGTGCGGCTATCTGGCATGAGAGGCTGGGGCATGTTGGCATGGACAAGCTGAAGGCGATGGCAAGTAGAAGTTTGGTGAGGGGGTTGCCGAAGTTGTCCTCCTTTGGTGATGGGCATGTTTGTGCGGGTTGTCAATACGGTAAGGCACATCGCCTTCCGTTTGATAAATCACAAACAAGGAGCAAGAAGCCACTGGAGTGTATTCATGGCGACCTGATGGGACCAACGGTTACTGCCAGCCTTGGTGGAAGCAAATACATGCTTGTCTTGGTTGATGACTACTCAAGGTATACTTGGGTGTACTTCATAAAGGAGAAGTCGGAAGCCTTCCGTTTGTTCGTGGAGTTTAAGGAGTTGGTAGAAGGCCGGCTTGGCTTGCGGATTAAGAAGTTTAGAACTGATAATGGGGGGAGTTTGTCTCCTCCGAGTTTTCTAACTTCTGCAGGAAGCACGGGATCCAACGGGAGCTTACATGTGCTCACACTCCACAACAAAATGGGGTAGCGGAGCGGAAGATCCGTCATCTGACGGAGACCTGCAAATGCTGGCTTCATGCGAAATATATCCCAAGGTCCTTTTGGGCGGAGGGAATGTCTTGTGCTGCTTATGTTATCAACCGGATGCCACTCAGCCCTATCAACATGAAGACTCCTGTGGAGCTGTTGCTGAAGGAGAAGCCGAGTGTTGGACACCTTAGGGTGTTCGGTTCAACTTGCTACGTGCATGTCCCGGATGTCTCACGGACAAAGCTGGATGCGAAGGCAAGGAAACTTGTCTTTGTTGGCTATGATGAGCGGAAGAAGGGATGGAAGTGCATGGACCCTGTGATGAAGAAGTTCGTGGTGTCAAGAGACGTTGTCTTTGACGAGCTGACGTCATATGGAGGTGGCTCGGTGGAGCTAACCGGAAGTAGCAAGGTTGATGAAGCACCGGTGGAGGCTGCTGAAGGCTTGGAAGAGGAGCTTGCTATTTCACCAGCAGCTCCTGTTGCTTCTAACTCCGAGGCTGAGCCTTCTGGCTCAGGAAGCAGGGGGAGCACTGCTCAATGCTTGCCCCAGGTAGGAGTGGAGCCCGAATAAGCAACGGAAGCCGTGAGCAAGGAGCCGTGTCTTCGGAGATCGAAGAGGGTGATTAAGCCACCGGCTCGGTACTGTGATGGGAATGCAGTGACCCTTGTCTCCTGCTTCTTTGCAGGTCCTCTGGATGAGCGAGAGCCTGCAAACTTCAACGAGGCCACTGGAGTAAAGGAGTGGGATGATGCCATGAAAGAAGAGATTGATGCTCTGAAGAAGAATGAAACCTGGGATCTTGTGCCCAAGGTTGATGGCGTTACTCCGGTTACTTGCAAGTGGGTGTATAAGTTGAAGAAGAAGGCTGATGGGAGCATTGATCGTTTCAAGGCTCGCCTGGTCGCTAGAGGATTCTCACAGCAGTATGGAGAAGACTATGAGGAGACATTTAGTCCAGTTACGAAGATGACTTCTGTAAGAGTGGTGATCGCCTTGGCTGCTAGCAAGGGATGGAGGTTGTGGCAACTCGATATGAAGAATGCCTTTCTTTACGGAGAGATTGACAAGGACATCTTCATGGATCAGCCGCTTGGTTTTGTCTCTGAGAAGCATCCGGACTATGTCTGCAAACTCAGGAAGGCTCTCTATGGGTTGAAGCAAGCTCCTAGAGCGTGGTATGGGAAGATTGCTGAGTACTTGCAATTCTGTGGATACCTTGCTTCCAACTCAGATTCAAGCTTGTTCGTCAAGAAGAAGGGAGAGCTACGGGTCTTGGTCCTGCTGTATGTGGATGACATGATCATTACAGGGAACTCGGAGGGGGAAGTAGCAAGGCGCAGGGCTGATCTTGCTATACGCTTCGAGATGAAAGACTTGGGAGAGTTGCATCACTTTCTTGGTCTGGAAGTGGAGAGGAAGGAGTGCGGGGTTCTCATTAGCCAGAAAGGGTATGCTGATCGCATTGTGAAGCGGTTTGGCATGGGCGAAGGGAAGAAGTGCTCTACTCCACTGGAATCTGGGCTGAAGCTTCGACGAGATGAGGGAAGGGTTCTTCTTGATCCCTTAGTGTTCAGGGCTCTTGTTGCGAGCTTGATTTATCTGACGATTACAAGGCCGGATATCGCTTATGTTGTTGGCCGAGTAAGTCGGTATATGGCTGAACCAAGGCAATCTCATCTAGTGGCGGCAAAGGGAATTCTGAAGTATGTCAAGGCTTCTTCTGACATGGGACTCCTCTATAGAAGGGACGCGGAGGTTGCATTGCTCGGGTACACGGATGCTGACTATGGCGGTGATTCGGATGATAGAAGGTCTACTTCAGGTTATGTGTTCACTTGCGGTTCAGCTAGCATCTCGTGGTGTAGCAAGAAGCAGGACTCGGTGTCGGTTTCAACCACGGAGGCGGAGTATAAGGCTTCGGCCTTGGCTGCTCGGGAAGCCGTTTGGTTGAGGAGGCTTATAGAGGATGTTCATGAAGAAGTGCAAGGACCTACTTTACTCCTGGGTGACAATGAGAGTGCTCTCAAACTGGTTAACAATCCAGTGTGTCACGCCAGGACCAAGCATATAGAGATTGATCACCACTTCATCACGGAGAAGGTGTTGGAGGGGTCTCTGCTGGTCGGGCATGTTCGGAGTGAAGATAATCTTGCTGACATCTTCACGAAGCCACTGTCGAAGGGGCCCTTTGAACGCTTGCGCAGCTTGCTGGGCTTGGTCACCACTTCCCACTTCAAGGGGGAGTGTTGAAATTTGTGAAGTGGAAGTGGGTGACGGGACAGGCCGGGCGGCCTGGGGCGGATAGGTTTTGCGGACTGGGCGGACTGAGATGTGCGGCCTGGTGGAAGGTTTAGTGGGAAGCCAGTTGTTCTTCTGGGCGGTTTGCACGGGTTGAGTCCGCGGACTATGCGACCTGGTGTCTGCGGATAGGGTGTTTGCTGATTGGCTTTGCCAAGGAGCAGCCTGAGCGGATGAAGGTTGCGGACTGGTGCATTGCTCAGTGGCCGCGGGTGCAAGCTTGTGCTGATAGGAGGGTTGGCTCTTGTCCGCGGGAAGCTTGCGGACTGGAGTGTCCGCGGTATGGGCTGTTGCGGACTGAGCTTAGAGCTTGGCTGAGGCCTTGTCGAGCTCTGGTGACACAGTAGGCGATTTGCTGTGGAGGTCGTTTGGCGGACTGGGTTTTGGAGTCCGGGGTTGGCTACTGCGTTGGACAGAAGTGTGAGGAGCTGGCGGACTGATGGCGGTCTGTGCCAGTGTATTTGGCGGACGGGTATTTGAGTCCGCCATGCTCGCTTTGGCCCTTCATGGTTTTTGGACTTGGTCACACTTTGTGTCAAGGCCATTGTGTCCGCGGTATCCGCCAAGTCCGCTGTGATCGGGCGGACTGTTGTGTCTTCCTTTGGTCGTGGGCTTGTGGCGGATTGAGGTGTTAGTCTTGCGGACTGCCTCGGGTTGGTGCAGACTGTCATTGAAGGGGGTTGTTGTCTTGTAGTGGTTGGAGCTTTCCGGGCTGATGCCTTGCCCGCATAGCTTGTGCGGACTGGAGAGGGTTCGCCAAAGGTTGCCTAGCTCCTGGCGGTTTCCCTTGGTATCCGGCTAAGTCCATGCGGACTCAGCGGACGGTGTTTTTGCTATCGTGCGGGCTGGGGCGGTGTCGCTATCTCATGGGCGGTGACCACACTCCTCACCTAGCCTATAAATAGGACCCCCCCTGGCACATCTATAGTAACTTGAGTGAACAGTAAGTTGGGGTGTGCGAGGAGCTGCGGTCTGTGTTTGTCAGTCCGCGCGGATTGTTTCAGTCTGACGGTTTGCTGTGTGCAGGTCGCGCGGATAGCTTCAAGGAGCCAGGAGTTTGGCTGTGATTTCGGTCAAGTGCTTGGAAGTGTGCGGTCTCTGCGGACTCAGCAGGAGGTCGCTCTGCGGCTTGTCAGTTCTGTTTCATCTTTGCCAGCTTTAATAACCTGTCCGCCGGCTTCAGGCGGGTAGGGGTGTTCCTCAGTTCAAGTTCAGCAGGAGGCGAATAACGGTGTGTCCGCGCGGCCTCGCGGTCTCGGCGGACTCCGTGTCTATTCGGCGGTTTGCAGCATAGCTTGGGCGAGCTCATCGGACTCGGCGATCTCGGCGACCTCGCGGTCTCGGCGGACTCGGGTGCTGTCCGCCCGGCTTGTTTTTTGGTGCTTTCTGTTTACAGCTGTGATACTAGCGAAATCATGTCTCGCTATGTATGCCTCGCATTGTAAAGAAGTGAATGAATAAAAGACCTGCTTGTTCTTCCATTGTTTGTTGGGATTTACCTTTGTACCTCTAGTCCTTGGGTTCCGCTGGTTCAACGTGCGAACTGGGTAGTTCCGAAGATATTAATTTGGCGTTTGGGCTATCTTGCTGACCACGTTGAGAAAATTTAACAACAAGCACAGTCAATGCCAGATTAAATGGCAGACTTGGCTTGGGAGCTTCATCTAGTCAACCTCCAATTCTTAAGAAAGATATTTTAACTACTCCTGCAAAATTTATATCTGCTAAAGGAAAAGAAATATTAGAAATTACAAATAAAGACACTGAAGCTTTGTCATATAATGAACCAGATAATAAATCAAAATCCTTTCAGAAAAACCATGTTCAACAGAATTCATCGAATCGAGATCGACGAAATTATTATTATTCGTCGAATAGAGATAGATGAACGTTGAACACATGAAATGAGTATAGTTATTCACTGAATGGTGCTCGACGAAATCACTATTATTCGTCGAACCGAGATAGATGAAAGCTAAACATAAGAAATTAGTATAGTTATTCATTGAATAGTGTTCGACGAAATCACTATTATTCGTCAAACGAAGCTCGACAAATTCAGAATAATTCGTCGAACTGAAATTTTTCAAACAGAAAATTTAATTCTTTTCAAAAGAATAATCATACTCAAAAGTTTATAATTCCTTTTACTGAATGGATTATTCCTCCCAGGAGATATATTCCACTTGGATATAAAAATCAACCTGAATATTCTTATATTTCTATCGATTATGTCAGAAAAATAGGATCCAAGGTAATTTGGGTCAAGAACACCTAACTTGTTTTTAATATAGGAAAAGAACTATCCTACCACAGAGGAACAGTGGTATTTGGATAGTGTGTGCTCAAAACATATGACAGGAAGAAAAGTTAATTTATGAGACTTCAAACCAAAGCTTAGACCAAAAGTCATATTTGGAGACTCCAACTGTGGCCAGACAGAGGGCTATGGCAATATCAAAATTGGAGTAGTTACCATCAGAAAGATAATTTATGCGAAAGGTCTTTAGCATAACCTTATCAGCATCAGTCAACTATGTGACGAAGGTTACCAGGTATCATTTAATAAGTCATTATGCTTTATTACGTCCAATGATAACAAAATTATTTTATCTTGGGTTAGACAATGTAACATATATTTAGTCAATTTTAATTTAGCTAAATCTAAAATATGCTTGTTTAATCAGATAAGTAAAACAAATGAACTTTGGCATAAAAGATTAGGGCATGTAAATCTTAAAACTATTGCTAGATTTTCTAAAGACAACCTTGTCAGAGGACTACCTTCTGGATCTTACAAGAAGGAAGGACTTTGCATGGCTTGTCAATTAGGTAAGTAAACTAAAAATAGTTTTAAATTCATATCTAAGAGTGATTCACCAAGAATTTTGTATTTGCTACATATGGACCTTTTTGGACCTATTGCAATACAAAGTTTGGAAGGAAATTCATACACTTTAGTTATTGTTGATGATTTCTCAAGATTCTCTTGGGTGTTCTTTCTTAGAAACAAGTCTGGTACCTTCAAAATTCTTACAGACTTTCTTAGGAACATCAAGATTGACTATTCTACTAGATTGCATTGATCAGAAGTGATCATGACACTGAGTTTGAATCTCTTCTGATGAAAGAATTCTGTGGGAAAGAAGGAATCAGACAGTGTTTCTCTTCTCCTAGAACCCTTCAACAACATGAGGTGACAGAAAGGAAAAATAGAACTCTAATTGAATCTGCTGGAACATTACTTGGAGATGCTCACCTACCCTTATCCTTTTGGGTAGAGGCAGTAAGCACATCAAATTATGTTCTTAACAGAAGTCTTATTCAAAAACTCAAGGGTAAGACTCTATATGAATTTCTTAAAAATAAGAAACCTAAAGTAAGTTATTTTAAAAAATTTTGGTGTAAATGTTATATCCATAATAATGATAAGAGACATTTAAGAAAATTTGAAGCCAAAGCTGCAGAAGGGATATTTCTTGGATATTCTCTTGTCAGCAAGGCTTATAAGGTTTATAATAAATCTACCTTTAAAATAGAAGAATCCATACATGTATCATTTGATAAAACTTACATATTTTACAAGGAGAGGAATACCTCTATCATAGATTCTTTTCAGGAACCAATTTTGTGTGAGAAACTAAATGAATTAACCTGAAAGCGAAAGGATCCATTGCATCCTTCTCAACAGTTTGCAGAAGATAATGATGAAGATAATCCTGAAATTTATGTTGAACAAGTTATAGCTAATGAAATTCTATAAGTGGAATTAACAGCACAAATCATTAAAGAACCAACTCCACCTGTTTATTATGTCACTCTTAGAGATAATCCTAGATCTCAAGTGATCGGTGACATATCAGCTGGTGTGCAAACAAGGCATCAACTCAATCAAGATTAGATGCACACATGCTTTCTATCTCAGATTGAACCTCAATAAATAAAAGATACAAAACAAGATCCTCAATGGATCATTGCAATGCAAGAGGAACTCAATCAGTTTGAGAGAAATAGAGTTTGGGACTTAGTTCCAAGACCCAAAGACTTTCTAGTAATTGGAACCAATTGGGTCTTCAGGAATAAATTAGATGCTCAAGGAGTTATAGTGAGAAATGAAGCTAGACTGGTAGCACAAGGATATTCATAGGAGGAAGGAATATATTATGATCAAATATTTGCTCCTATTGCAAGATTAGAAGCTATCAGAATATTTCTTTGCATTTATTGCATTCAAGAAATTCAAAAGTATACCAGATGAATGTAAAGAGTGCATTCCTGAATGGAGACATCAAAGAGGAAGTATATATGGAACAACCTCTAGGTTTTATCTCTTCAACTCACTTTCTCATGTATTTAAACTTAATAAAGCTTTTTATGGTCATAAACAAGCTCTAAGAGCTTTGTATGAGACCCTTGTAAATTTTCTATTGGAAAATAAATTTTGTATAGGCAAGATAGATAAAACTTTATTTTATAGAAATCATAAAACTGAAATTTTACTAGTTCAAATATATGTTGATGATATAATTTTTGGTTCTACTGATTTCAAACTTTGCAAAAGGTTCTCTGACCTAATGCATTCCAAGTTTGAAATGAGTAGCATAGGTGAATTATCTTATTTCTTTGGTTTACAAGTGAAGCAAACACCGGATGCCATCTTCATATCTCAATCTAAATATGCTAAAGAGCTAATTAAAAGATTTGGGAAGTCAGATGCCTTGTAACGCCCCCTATCCGTCGCATAGCATATAGCAGTAGGTCCGATCGGGGCCCGACGCCATATACCACAGACAGACCGGGAGGTTACTCAATAGAAACCATACAACTAATAATCAATGTCCTACACAGAGTCATTCTAGCGGAAGCAATTATTAAAAGTTGCAAATTAAAGAACCCAACCATAAGCATGAATGTCCACTACAAAACCCAATATGAATGAAGCACAATGCACAAGTACTAGCCTTATGGCCTTACAATTGTTTACTCAAATATAATTGTTTTCCAAACCTTGCCACGCAGGCCGGTCATACATGAAAAAAAAAGTAAACACTCAAATTAGGCCTTCGAGGGCCGACTTCACAACTTGGGCTTTGGCCCGCTATTTACCGCTCGACCCAGCAGCACCTGCAAACAACAATCCACCGCACGGTGGCAAACAAAAGCAACGGCCAACTATGCTGACTAAATTATAACGATCCTGCCCCCAAACTCGGGGCGGCGTTGCTCCTTTCCCTGCACTCTGTTAGCATAACCAAGAAGTATAGATAAACACTTCATCACAGGCATGGGCACGCACGGCCACATACCCCGTGCACTCAGGGCACATTCTCAGTGAACCGGTCAACGTCACGTCAATTTAAATCATAGACGTCTCGGTCTCACCACCGCCACTGGGACAGCCAATATTGCGAGCATTTTTGTCTTCCCAGTATGGGTCACGTCAATTTAAGTCATAGACCGTCGAAGACCCTCATCTATGTCAACGACTACCACCGAACGACATAGAGCGGGTACGGTTCTGCCTGACCTGTTGCTCACATCGCAACGTCAATTTAAGCCATATGCGCGGGTCAAACCTCCCCGGGTCCCATTTCCATCACACACTTCACATAACCCGGTTATGTTCAAGTTGGCTCCCAGGCCACCATGTTGGCAGAATCACGCATCTGCCCAGTTTTTCGGGTGCACCTTGGAGTTAGTCCCCAAGGCTCCCTGTTGAAATCTGCCGCGTAGAAAACCCAAAAAAAACAACCATTCTCACAGAGTTTTCTCAGGCCATTCATGCAATGTAACATCACCGATCCAGACCAACTTGTCCGAGTAGGCTTCACACATCATGCATATGTCCAATTCTCGGTTACGGACTCTACATGTACACAACGGGGACTATTCATGTCTACCCGAAGGAACGCCTCAAACTCACCGCAAACTCGTGAGAGCGGGCTTCCTATGCAAAGGAAAAGAGGACTTCACATATCCTAGGATGAGAATCGTTACCCTAGCATTTTTCCTTAGCGCCATGGAAATCTATACAGATGAAAAGCACTACAATCTCCTCGCCTCCGTAGATCCGAAGTCGGCTTGTGATTTGGAGCCCCGAAGCTCCGCCGGTGACCGAATCTAGCCTCCTTTCTTCTTCCTTGCTCTCCCCTCTCTCTAAACTTTAAAAAGTGAATAACCTAAGTGAAATGGGGTTTTCAAAGCCCTAAACCCGGGTATATCCAAGCAAGAACAGCCCCCAGCCATCGAATCCCAAAATAAGGAAACAGACGGCCACGATCCGGAGCTGAAATCCAAAATCTGGGCCAAACACGGCCTGTGACATGCCCGTGTCCAGGGCCGTGTTCCCCATTCGTCGTCGAAATTGACGCATCCTGCAAAGAACACGAGCACTCGACACGCCCGTGTTTGACTTGACACGCCCGTGTCATCCCGTACACGGCCGTGTCGTTGGCCGTGTTCCTCCATCGACACAGGCCCAACACCAACCCGTGAAGGACATGGGTATTGGACACGCCCATGTCTACCCGACACGGCTAGTGTGCAGCGCCGTGTGACACTCATGCCACAGCCCGGCTTCAACCCGTGAAGGACACGGCCTGTGACATGCCCGTGTCCCAAGCCATGTTCGCTGCTCGACGATCGTCGACTCCAAAATTCGTCGACCTCTCGGCCATATTGTCGACCCGAGCACGACACGCCCTGTGACACACCCGTGTCCCAGGCCGTGTGACCCCTGCCAAGTTCCAAACTTCGCTCAGAACGTCATCCGTCGCTCTTTTGAGTTTCGGGGTGTTACAACTCTCTCCCTCTTAAAAGAATTTCGTCCCGAAATTACATAGAGGAAAGATAAACGCAAAACTTAAACGGTACCTGAGTGGAATAACTCCGTGTACTCCTCAAGTATGGTCTGCTCTCGCTCCCACAAAAGCTCCTCCCGACCGCAATTGTCTCAACAGACCTTGACCATCCTGATCTCTTTATTGCGTAGCCGCTTGACTTCCAAGTACTCAATTCGAACAGGCTTGACCTTTGTCGTCAACCCATTATCGACCGGCACTTGATCGATTGCAATCACTTGTGAAGGCTCTTGTACCACCTTCTACGGCACCGATATGTGGAATACATAGTGTAAACCACTAAGCTCCACTGATAGCCTCAATCGATAAGATGCTTCGCCAATGCGCTCCAAAACCTCAAACGGTCCAAGGTACCTTGGGCTTAACTTCTTCAAGCACCGCACCTGCGAGACACCCTTGAACGGCTTAATCTTCAAGTACACCCAATCACCAACAGCGAACTCCACATTCCTATGCTTGGCATTATAGTACTTAGCCTTGAGGTCCTGAGCGATTAGTAACCTCTCTCGAATCGTTCGAACTAACGACGTAGCATCTTCCACCTCTTGGCGCTTGTACAACTTTGACTCACCTGTTTCCAACTAAGATAACGGCATGCGACATCTTCTACAATAAAGGGCCTCGAAGGGCGCCATTTGTATGCTCGCCTGGTAGCTATTGTTGTACGCGAACTCCACCAAGTATAGGTGGTCTTCCCACTGCTTCCCAAAATCCAGGACGCACATGCGAAGCATGTATTCCATCATCCTATTGACCTTCTTGGTCTGCCCATTCGTTTGCGGATGAAAGGTTGTGCTGAAACTCAGTTTTGTTCCCAACATCTGCTGCAGCAACCTCCAATCATTGGACGTGAACCGCCCATCCCGGTAACTCATGATGCTACGGGGCACACCATGAAGCCACACAATATTGTCCACATACAGCTTTGCCAATTTCTCCACGGAATCATCCTTCCTATGCGGAATGAAGTGTGACACCTTCGTTAGACGATCTACGACCATGCAAATGGCGTCGTTCCCCTTTTAAGACCTTGGCAACCCGTGCACAAAGTCCATAGTAATGTTGTCGAACTTCCACTCCGGAATAGGCAAGGACTTCAAGAATCCTCCCGGCTTTTGGCACTCCGCCTTCACTAAGGCGCATGTTTGACACTTCGCCACGTATAGTGCCACATCCTTCTTCAATCCAGGCCACCAGAACAATTTCTTCACATTGTGGTACATCTTCGTGCTTCCAGGGTGAATCGTGTACTTGGTATGATGCGCCTCGTACAACAATTCCACCCGCAAAGTGCCCACATTTTGGACGCATAGACGACTGTCTTCCCAAAGCAATCCATCCACAACCACGTATTGGAAATTTGACCCATCCAAAGCCTCTATCATGAGCTGCTTCATGCTGCTATCCACATCCAAAGCCTACCGAATCCGATCAGCCAAGTTATACTGAACTTCCATCCAATTCAATAGCGCTTCAGGACTTGACTGCTTGTCTACGCAAGAGATCTCCAACGCCTCCAACTCCCGAACCAACCGCTCGTCATGGATCGACAGGCAATTGACTTGAGCTGGGGTCCGGCGACTCAACGCGTCCGCAACCGCATTGCCTTTCCCAGGCACATAGTGAATTTTGAACGTATAGTCCCCCAGGAACTCCATCCATCTCCTCTATCGCATGTTTATATCTTTCTGATCCAACAAGTATTTCAGGCTCTTGTAGTCGGTATAGATATCGACCTTCACCCCATACAAGTAGTGCCTCCACAGCTTCAAGGCAAAAATCACGGCCGCTAACTCCAAATCATGGACCGGATAATTCCTCTCGTGCACTTTTAGCTGTCTCGAGCCATACGCTATCACACTTCCATGCTGCAGCAGCAAACAACCCAAGCCACTGCCCGAAGTTTCGCTATAGATTCCAAAGCCTTCGGTCCAACTCGACGAACGCAGCACAGGCGCTGTGGTCAACCGACACTTCAACTCCTCAAAAGCTCGCGCGCACTCCGACGTCCAAATGAACTTTTGCTCTTTCCTCGTCAAAGTCGTGAGGGGTAACGTTATCCGCGAGAAGTTCTCCACGAAGCGCCTGTAATAGTCGGCTAGCCCCAGAAAACTCCGGAATTCCGCTACTGAAGACAGCACAGGCCACTCTCGTATCGCAATAATCTTCGCTGGATCCACCGCAATGCCCTCTCCACTTACTATATGACCAAGGAACGCCACCGAGGACAACCAAAACTTGCATTTGGAGAACTTGGCATACAATTGATTCCTCCTCAGCGTCTCCAATACCAAATGTAGATGCTTGAAGTGATCCTCCTCAACTTGCGAGTACACCAATATATCATCGTTGAAGACGATCACAAAATGATCCAAATACTCCCTGAAAGTCCTTTTCATAAGATCCATGAACACTGACGGCGCATTCGTCAGCCCAAACGGCATGACCGTAAACTCGTAATTCTCGTATCTCGTACTAAAAGCTATTTTGGGGATATCACTCTCCCTTATCCTGAGCTGATAATATCCAGAGTTGAGATCCAACTTTGAGTACACCGTTCACCTAACAAACTGATCGAACAGATCATCAATCCTCGAGATCGGGTACTTGTTCTTCTCTGTTAGCTTGTTCAACTCCCGATAATCAATACAAAGTCTCAAGCTTTCGTCCTTCTTTTTAACAAATAGGACCGGTGCGCTCCAAGGCGAAGAACTTGGACACACATAACCTTGCTCCAACAACTCTTAAAGTTGCACTTTCAGCTCCGCCACTCCTTAGGTGCTAGCCGAAACAAAGAGCGTATCACTGGTATGGCATCACACCGAACTGCCTTAACCACCTGAAGAGTAGACATCAACGTCATGATCGACCCCTTTCAAGCCCACAAATGTCGTCTCACGACCAGTTCCCAACATGACTTCCTTGCGATTTCGATCAATGTATGCTTGCTGCTCCGAGAGGCAGTCCATACCAAAGATCACATCGAGCTCCCCTAGCGGTAGTAACGACGCTTGTAAGTCAAACTCTTGACTCCCAATCCGTACCTAAACACAACAGATTCTACTCGCGCGCATTGAGCACCATTAGACAACAACGCATCCAATTTGTCTTTTGTCATCGAAGAAGGTACTCTGACGCGCCATATAAATCCTTTGGTCAAAAGGAAATGTGAAGCTCCATAAACGAACGGTGCTCTCGCCGGATTAATCGAAAATCAGAACAAAGGTTAGCACAAGCAATTCTAAGCTAACATGGACAAGAGCAACAAGTATTTAAAGCTAAACTGCTATAACTTTAAGTCGTACATGTCAACACGACAGCGTGCTTATTCTCGGACATGGGACGTCCGCTCCAGCAGTATCGGGCAAAGTGCCCCGGTTTTCCACAATTAGAGCATACGCCCAGGGTTCGACCCATAGTCGTCCTAGAAGCACCAGAAGAAGGAGCTGGACCTGAAGTCCTAGCCTTCTTATACCACCTACGATACGCAGACTTTGAGTAGTTCGGCATTTTGAACTCCGTCTTCTGCAAATCCAAGTCTTTGCTTCCTTGGATTCGATTCAGATCTCTGGCACTTTGTCCTATACCTGCTCCTGACATGCCTTTCTTTAACTTCTGAGCACCATTCCGACAATCTCGGGCAAAGTGCCCTTCCTTGCCACACTTAAACAACCATAAGGAGCCTGACCAGTATGCATTTTAGACTTCTTGTTCCTCCTCCTTTGGTATGTAGACTTTGTAGAATCTGGAGAGTCTAGTACCCTGAACTCCAACGTCCGATTGACTTTTGCCAAATCTACTTCCAAAGATCTAGCTGATTCCACCAAGGCTCGAAATCCCAATAATTTTGGTCCTAGGAGCAAAACTCGTAACTCGCCACGCAGACCATTATAGAACCTATCGACCATCGACTGCTTGCACTCCACTTCAGAGCCCGGGTAGCGTCTTATCATCAGAAATGCTTGCAAATATTCCTCAATTGAGTGCGTACCCTGCACTAAAAGCATGTTCAACTGCTGAATCAAAGGTCTTATAAATGTTGTTTACTCCATCACACCACCCGGCATTGGAGTTACCTCAAAAATAGAGGACTTCACACGTATTTCATTTTGTGCACCAATCGTAGTGAACACTGCTTCCACCACCATTCTTATGTTTTCAGCGGAGGGAAGGGTTGCAGGCACGTCACTAGGTGCACTATAATCCTCAGAAACTGGATGTTGGATCCCTAGTTGATTTGGGCTAGGTTCACTGACTTAGGATATGACCCATCTTGTATACCCTGGGTCAAGTTTGTGTCCTATAGTCTAGGCCAAGTCCTTGGAGTCAACTTCAGATGGACCAGCTATCATCAAGACCATCAGAGACTCCAGACTTAGAGGATTTCAAGACTAAGTAAAGTGAGTTCGACGTTCGTCGAACTCAGCTCAACGAAAAGTGATCTGCGCTCGACGATCGTGAGATAATTCTTAGTGCTGAGCTCGACGATCTTAGTTCTCTGTTCGACGAAGACTCAGTTTCTGCATCAAGCTAAAGTCAGGACAACTTCAGAATTTTTCTAAGTCCAGCTTCAAGCTTTGGTCGACGAATTAGATTCTGAGCTCAACGAACTTGGACCTCAGGTTCTCAACTTCTCTGGTCGACGAAGACAACTTCTCAGGTCGACGAATGTTGTACTCTACTCGACGATTTCTGAACTCAGAGTATTTGTGTCTACACTTTGGGCATGTGTCGTAACCCGACAATTCATGTCGACACCAGAGGATTTGTGTCGACACCAAGATATCAGTCAACACCAGCTCATGTCGACACCAGAAGATTTGAGTCGACACCAAGATCAATCAGTCGACACCAACTTATGTCGACACAGAATATCAGTTACAAAGAATATTTTGACTAAGTCCAGAACTGTTCTCAGCTCGACGAATTTGGTTCTCAGCTCGACGAATGAAGATTGTTTGTTCGACTAATGAAGATTGTCTGGTCAACGAACTCTCTCAAGCTCAGCTCGACGAACTCAACCTCAGCTCGACGAACTCAAACTCAGTTCGACGAATTGTGTTCTTCAGTCGACGATTCCAGACTAGGTCATCTTCAGGTTTCCCGTCCCGTTTCTTGGCGATGATTCCAGAGTTATTAATGCCAGATCTTCTCGAAATGTTACCGTTGGAACGCGCATTGACTATGGACTATTACATGCCGTTTTTCCATGGGATAGTTAGGGAAATTATTGATTGCCACTTCTTTCCAAGAACGACTGCAATTACTGCTCAACATTCAAATTTTGAATGTTCCTTAGTCAGAAAAAGATATACAGAAAGAAAAAGGATCAAGCAGTAACAAAAAAAAAAAGAGATACCAGAAGCAATACAGACAATCAGACAGACACTCAGATTGCACAGAAGAACAATCATACACAAAATCACAAGTTCTACTGCAATCAGCCTTGACTAGAGAACAACTTCATCAAGAAGAAGAAGAACAACCTATCACTATCAAGGGTCTTCTTCCTTCAATCCTCCAGGACAACTTCAAAGGACAACAAATATAAATCTGTCAAAGGAGTTCCTGAAATAATTTATGGTCCTGGCATTCTAGGTCTTTGAAGACCTATCACCCTGAAGCAGTGCTCCAGCATTCCTGATTAATTCAAGATCTCAGGGGGAGCAACATCTGCTAACATCAGTCCACAGGTCTTCTCAGCTGTTTTGAGAAAGAGAAGACACCATCACCTCTTTTCCAACTCCTGTACATGGTTTTAATTCCCTTCAAAATTATTCTTGCTTACAAGTCTCCTACCAAAAGACTTGAGGTTTTGGTTTTTGAGCACCTGAACAAAAGCTCATTGGTGTCAGGCACCTGATCAAAAACCTGAGTGGATTTCTACCAGGGTGGTATAAGAGTGGATGTACCCAGGTTGGGGAACCACTATAAAATTTCTTGTGTCGTCTGTTTGCCCTTCTTTTTGTTTTGGCTGTGTTGTTCTGTGATTAATAGGTTGTTGTGCTTAGTTTATTTTACTTGCTGACTTGTTCACCTAGGCTTACAACAAAAGTTATAAAAAGTTTGTAGTGAGCACAATACTCTATTCACCCCCCACCCCCTCTAGAGTATTTCAGATCTAACCTGCACTTTCAATTGGTATCAAAGCGAGGTTGGTTAAAATACCACACCTTAAGTGGTTGTACATGCTAACACCTGAATCACAAAGATCCCTCTAGTTAGATCCGTTTGTTTTGTTTTGTTATTAGATTTACTTCTTCACAGACATGGCTCAAAACAAAGACTATGCAAGCATCAGACCTACAGTATGCAATCTTAACAAGTTTTCCATCTGGAAGGCAAGAATCAGATTATACATGAATTCTATTGATGAGGATATTTTTTCTGTTATCTTGACAGGTGTACCTCCAGCACCTGCAGCTTCTACAAGCACCTCAACAAACATGACTGCAGTTCCCCCTCCAGAAAACAATGAAGCTTACAAGAAAGCCAAAATGGCAGATGCCAAGGCAATGAATATCTTGGCCCAGACTATGTCAGATGACATATTCCAGAAGGTGGCAGAGTGCACCTCAGCCAAGGCCATTTGGGACTCCCTTAACCAAATGGTAGCTGGCTCAGCAGATGAGAGAAAAGACAGGAGATCATCCAGACAGGATGGCTAGAAAGGTTCTACAAGATAGCTAGAAAGGATTTCAGAAGGAAATCATCCAGACAGGATGATAAGCCCAAATTTGACAAGACACCAACCAAGGAGGTTGTGTGCTTTGGTTGCAGAAAGCCTGGACACTACATCTCAGAATGTCTAGAAAACCAGAAGAAGGACAAGAGCAGAGAAAAGGATTCCAGGAGAAGACACAGCAGCAGACCCGGCCTCTTCCAGCAAATATAAAAAGAAAGACAAGGGTTTTGTTGCTGAGACATGGAGTGATACAGAAGAAGAAACATCTTCCTCCAGTTCAAGTGAAGAAGAGGAAGAAGCAAGATCCAAGAAGGTTTGCCTAATGGCAATTGATGCCTCCAGGTGTAACGTCCCGAATCGTTCTAGGCCCCTAGTGTGTGTTTTTGAGTCAGGAGGGTTGACTCGAGTCCTGAGAAGTGCAGAGAATTGGACTGCACTTGTGGAGAAGTGGAGAAATCAGTGCAGAGAGACACGGGTAGTGACACGGGTAGTGACACGGGTAGTGACACGGGTAGTGATACGGGTAGTGACACGGGTAGCAACACGGGCGTGTCCCTACCCGTGTGTGTCGAGTTGAGCTCGACGAGCCGTGTCGAGACTGACGAGCTGTGTCGACACCAAGTGACACGGGTAGTGACACGGCCGTGTCCCTACCCGTGTACGTCGAGTTGAGCTCGACGAGGCGTGTCGAGATCGTCGAACTGTGTCGACACCAAGTGACACGGGTAGTGACACGGCCGTGTCCCTACCCATGTGCGTCGAGTTGAGCTCGACGAGGCATGTCGAGATCATCGAACTGTGTCGACACCAAGTGACACGGGTAGTGACACGTCCGTGTCCCTACCCGTGTGTGTCGAGTTGAGCTCGACGAGGCGTGTCGAGATCGTCGAACTGTGTCGACACCAAGTGACACGGGTAGTGACACGGCCGTGTCCCTACCCGTGTGCGTCGAGTTGAGCTCGACGAGGCATGTCGAGATGCAACTCGAGAAGGACACGGCCAACGACACGGCCAGGCACACGGCCATGTCATGTGGATCGGGATACGGGCGTGTCCCTACCCGTGTCAAGTATTGAACCGACATGGAAACTGTCGTTGCCGCTTCGCCAGGCAGGACACGGGTAAGGACACGGTCGTGTCCCTACCCGTGTCACATTTTATATATAAGGGGGACAGAAAACCCTAGCCGTTTTCATGTTCATTTCATCCCCAAATTCCTGTGAGAACTCCTGGTGAGAGGAAAAACTGCTGGAGCAAGTTCTACCGGAGGAGATCCGCCATCGCCGTGAAAGAGAAGATGCCGCCAAGGAGAACTACGAGATCCATGGCCGGAAATGGTGGTACCGCTGGAGCCAATGTGAGTTTCCTACCCTCTCCCTTGGTGCTAGCTCTATAGTTATTTTCCTAGGAGAGACATCGACTCAAGAGAGTCTTGATGGTGAGGACGAGTTTTCTAGGAAAGGCCATGCTAAGACTTGTGTCTTAGGTTTTAGATCTCTTCAACCACGCCCTTCTTCAATGTGATGATAAGGGATGTGTTCGTGAAGGGTTTTGGCCTCTTGAGGGTGAATAAGGGAGGAGGTTTTCTGGAATGATTTGGGAAGAATCGCCTTGAGGAGGAAGATGAACCGATGCTGTTCATTCCGCCTTAAGATGCGTGCAGAATCTGTATTTTGCGCGCAGCGAATTTCGTAGCCATTTTTATGTACGCTATGGCCAGATATGGGCTTTCGGCTTAACACGAAAGTTGAAGCCCTTGAAAATACCTTTCCAACGAATGGTTGCACGACTTCTGGCGAAGTCTATATCCACAGGAAAGTCTAAACGAAAATGGTGTTCAATAAATCTTGTATGCAGAAACTATGTTCTGTACGCAGCGGACTTCAAGTCCGATTTCAAATAGGATAATTTCAAATCTGGGTTGAGGTCTGAATACGAGAGTTGTAGACCTCGGAAAGACCTTTCCATCGTGGGGTTACACGTCTTCACCGGATTCCTGTAGCTTCAGGAATCTCCGGTCGAAGTTGCTGTCCAGATTCAACCTGCACCTAAAATCTGGGCTTAATGGAAAATGGATTTTGATTCGGTGGAATTAATAATGCAAGATACTTGGCTTGGCTGAACACCTATGAGTATTCATTTGTTGCATGATTGAAGTAGCTTATTAATCAGATTTCATATTATCAAATTGTGAAGCAATCTTATTTAAACGAATTGAATTGGTAGAAATTGAAAGATGGATAATTGGGCACTTCATGTTTATATTATGACATTATCAAATGGAAAGTGTGTTAGATCTTCATATGCCCACCATATTTATATTACATCGTAATCATTTGGAAAGTCATATAGATGTATAGATTATGGCCATGGGTATGATTGGTTAATGAAATGGGTCTAGTAGTCCAATACCTAGAGCGTCGTCTCCCTACGGGTAGTGTTGTGAAGGGATGTAAGTGTGGTGTTGACCGTCACTTGTTTTGGTTGTGTTGAGATAAGTTGTGGATGGATGGTTGGGCTGTGTCCTCGTGTTTACTTCCGAGGCCCCTTCCATGATATGTTGATGTGGTATTTGCATGTGGTGTGAGTCGACACGCGGTGTCGTAATCCTGGGTTAAGGATAGTGTGGCAGGTCTACGGGCTCGCCAGTCGTCACACCGACGGGAGTTGGCAATTAGACTTGGTCGGTTTGGGCTGTGTCCTCGGTGTTCACGTCCCGAGGCCCCTCCGGCCATGTGAACGGTTGGGCTGTGTCCTCGTGCTTTCTTCTGAGGCCCCTTCCGGGTCACACAAGGCCAGTTCGGGCTGTGTTCTTGGTGCACATCTACCCAAGACCCCGCTGGGCCATAGTACGCATGGGCTCCGCTGTTTTTCCTTTTTATGATCGTTCCTCATCACTATAAGAGGAGGTGTAAGCCTTGTATTGTTTTTCATCCTGGAATATAATTGTGTTTTCCCTCTCCTCCTCTCTAACCCTAACCCTATCTCTCTACCTTCCCTCCCTCTCCCCCTCTCTATCAGACCGACCGAAGTCACCGCCCTCGGGATCGTACCAGTATCACCCACTACCGCCATCATCTCCGCCTCCGACCACTACTCTGGCGAGTTACCGTTGTTACGAAAGTAGGCTCGTAATAACTTGGTATCAGAGCATCGGTCCTCTCTCGCAGCACACCGCATCCATGTCGTTCACATCGTAGCCAACAATCTGCACCACATCAGAGCTCTTGGACCTAATCGCGGCCAACAACATCCGCACCCCCCCCCCCTCCATTCCGATTGCTTCCCCAGCGTGTCTGCAACAGCAAGACGCTCCCATGGCGAGTATCGAGCGTCGGACATCCAGCAATCGACGCCCATTCAAGTCTCCAACAAGGCGTCTTGTGGTACAGGTTAGCCAGTGTGCTAATGCTACCGCAAGGCGGCTGTTCCGGGCATAAGACTCCCCCTTCGTGTCGTGTTTTGGGATCCGGGGAGGAGGGGTCTTACACCAGGAGCAATTCTGGATTAGATGAAAAATCTGAAGATGAAGCAGCCTCAGACTCAGAAGCAGATCAGGTTATTTCTAGTTTTGATTTTAGTTCTGATTTATTTAAAACTGAATTCAAAACAATGTGCTTAGACTTAATCAACTCAGAAAAAGAAATAAAAACTCTTAGAGAATGACTAGGATATCTTGAATCAGTTAACTCAGAAAATATAAAGCTAACAGACCAATTAACCCGAGCAAATGAACAAATAATTAAATTAAAATCTGAATTATGTGAGGCCAAACAATTTGAGCAACCTCTAAATGGGAGAAGCATCAAGCCGATGGACATTACAAGCACAATGAATGCCAGATTAAATGGCAAGTTGGGCTTGGGTGCTTCATCAAGTTTACCCCCCATAATCAAGAAAAATATTCTTACAACCCCCATCAAGTTTATTTCTACCAAGGGAAAAGAAAAGATTATAAACAAACCATTGTCTGTAAACAATCCAAAACCTATAGACAAGAGAAACAGAAACCAGAAAATAGTTAATAAAAACAAGGTTCAGCAGCATTCGTCGAACTCAGAAATGTAGCCAGTTCGTTGAACCCAGATCGACGAACGATGAACGCAAACTTTAGTTATAACAATTCGTCTAACTGCGACCGACGAACTGTGTATGGTTCGTCAAGCAGAGGTCTACGAACTTGGGGTGCAGAAAATGACTACTGTCATTCTCTGGGCAGAGATCGACGATCTCATCCCTATTCGTCAAACTCTGGTCGATAAACTTACAATAATTTGTCGAACCCAGAAAGACCAAACTTAAATTATTTCTCTTACAGAAAATTTAAACCAGCTAATAAGTCATTCAATCCAGTAGCTGATTGGGTTATTCCACCTAGGAGATATCACCCCTTAGGCTACAAATCTCAACCTGCATTATCAATTATATCCAGTTTCTCTTTTCAACCAAATAAAGGACTCAAGGTAACCTGGGTCAAGAACAATTGAGTTTTGTTTTTCATTATAGGTACAGGTGAAGAGCTGTCCAAGGATGAGTCAGACCTGGTACTTGGACAGTGGTTGCTCCAAACACATGACAGGCAGCAAGGGCAATCTATTCAATTACAAGCCCAAGCTAGGACCAAAGGTGATTTTTGGAGATTCAAACAGTGGTCAATTAGAAGGATATGAGACAGTGAAGATTAGATCAGTGACCTTCAAGAAAGTAACATATGTAAGAGGACTTAAACATAACCTTATATCCATAAATCAATTATGTAATGAAGGTTATCAGGTACATTTTAACTCTACTTCTTGTTCTATTATTGATAATAAAAACAAAACTGTTTTAATTGGACTTAGACAAGGCAATATATATCTAGTAGATTTCATTTCGGCCACAACTGATATCTGCTTACTGAATGTTACTAGTAATCAAAATGATTTATGGCATAAAAGATTAGGACATGTAAACCTTAAGAATATATCTAGGTTATCTAAAGACAACCTTGTTAGAGGTTTACCTTCTGGCCCCTACAAGAAGGAAAACCTATGCAGAGCTTGTCAATTAGGCAAGCAAACTAAAACTAGTTTTAAATCCATTAATAAAAGTGATTCACCTAGGATATTGTATTTGCTTCATGTGGATCTATTTAGACCCATTGCAGTACAAATCCTAGGAGGGAAGTCTTACACTTTAGTGATTGTTGATGACTTCTCTAGATTTAGTTGGGTAGCCTTTCTAAGAGCTAAGTCAGATACATTCAAGGTTCTTACAGATTTTTTCAGGACCATATAGATTGAGTTCTCTACTCATGTTACATTGATCAGAGGTTATCATGACACAGAGTTTGAGTCTCTTCTTATGCATGAGTTCTGTGAGAAGGAAGGTATCAGGCAGTGCTTCTCAGCTCCTAGAACTCCCCAACAAAATGAGGTTGCTGAAACGAAAAATAGGACACTCATTATATCTGCAGGTACATTATTGGCAGATGCTTACATGCCTCTATCCTTTTGGGCAGAAGCTGTAAATACTGCTAACTATGTCCTGAATAGAAGTCTTATACATAAGCTCAAAAATAAGGCCCCCTATGAATTACTTAAAGGGAAGAAACCTAAAATCACTTACTTTAAAGTTTTTGGCTGCATTTGTAACATTCACATAAATAACAAAAGATACATTAAAAAGTTTGAGGCCAAGGCTGAAGAAGGGATTTTTCTAGGATATTCCCAAGTAAGCAAGGCCTATATGGTTTTCAATAAATCCACCCTTAAAATTGAAGAGTCTGTTCATGCATCTTTTGATGAAGCTAACATGTCTTATAAGGAGAAAGAGATTTCTACCAATAGCTCTTTGCAGGTTCCACCATTGTGTGAGTCTATGGATGGACTAAACCTTACCCAAGAGGTATCAACCCATCCTACTCCACAGGTTGCAGAAGATAGTGAAGAATAAATCCAATAGGAAGTGGCTGAGCTTCCCTCAACAGTTAGTACCATTCCTCAAGAGGAATTAAATACAGAAGCTGTTGCTCAACAAACTACACCAACTGATCTTATCATACTTAGAGATCATCCCAGATCTCAAGTGATTGGAGACATTTCAGCAGGTGTACAGACAAGGCATCAACTCAACCAAGACTTGATGCATGCCTGTTTTCTCTCTCAAATTGAACCTATCACCATCCATGAAGCAGAGCAAGATCCCAACTGGATCATTGCAATGTAAGAGTAACTAAATCAGTTTGAGAGATGTAGAGTGTGGGATTTGATTCCAAGACCCCATAACTACCCAGTTATTGGAAACAAATGGGTTTACAGGAATAAGTTTGATGCTCAAGGAAACATAGTGAGGAACAAGGCTAGGCTTGTTGCTCAAGGCTACATGCAGGAAGAAGGAATTGATTATGACCAAACCTTTGCCCCTGTTGCAAGGTTAGAGGCCATAAGAATATTCCTTGCCTATGCAGCTCACAAGAGATTCAAAGTCTTCCAAATGGATGTCAAGAGTGCATTCTTGAATGGAGTACTTCAAAAAGAGGTTTATGTAGAACAACCTCCAGGTTTTATCTCTCTAACTCAACTCTCTTTTGTATTTAAATTGCATAAAGCTCTCTATGGTTTAAAGTAAGCTCCAAGAGCTTTGTATGAGACCCTAACAAGCTTTCTTTTAGAGCATAAATTTACAAGAGGAACCATAGATAAAACACTTTTCACTAGACATCATAAGGACCAAATATTGTTAGTACAAATATATGTTGATGATATTATTTTTTGGTCTACTGATCACAAATTGTGCAAGAGGTTTGCTGACCTCATGCATTCTAAATTTGAGATGAGTAGCATGGGTGAGCTTTCCTACTTCCTTGGTCTCCAAGTGAAGCAGCTCCCTGATGGTATCTTCCTCTCCCAAGCTAAGTATGCTAAAGAGCTTATCAAGAAGTTTGGGATGGGTGATGCTTCAGGAATGAAGACACTTATGGCTACTAATGCTGTTGTGTATTCTGATGCAGCAAGGAAACCTGTAGATCAGAAGCATTATAGGGCAATTGTTGGATCCCTATTATACCTAACAGCTAGCAGACCTAATATAATGTTTGCCACATGCCTTTGTGCTAGGTTCCAAGTGAACCCTAAAAACTCTCACCTTATTTTCCTAAAAAGAATTTTGAGATATATAAAGAGTTGCCCTAATCTAGGACTCTAGTATCCTGCAGAGTCAGAGTTTGAGTTAACTGGATACTCAGATGCTGACTATGCTGGATGTAGAGTGGACAGGAAGAGTACCTTTGGAACTTGCCAGTTCCTGGGTATGAGACTTGTTTCCTGGTTTTGTAAAAAGAAGACATATGTGTCTACATCAACTGCAGAAGCAGAATACGTGGCTGCTGGTAGCTGCTGTTCACAGATGTTATGGATAGAAAATCAACTCTTAGACTATGGTGTCAACTTAAATAATTCAACATTATTTTGTGATAATACTAGTGTTATTGCTATAGCACAGAATCTAGTTCACCATTCTAGGACTAAGCATATTGAAATAAGACATCATTTTATTAGAGATAATGTAGACAAAAAGAAAATTAACTTAATCCATATTCCTACTGATTTACAGAGAGCGGATATTTTCACCAAGCACTTGGATGAGAAAACTCATATGTTCTTTATAAATCAACTGGGAATGATTAATGGAGAAGAGTTAAATTAATTTATGTCTGCATTCGACGAATTTTCCAGAGTTCGTCGAACGGAGTTCGACGAATTAGGGAAAGTTTGAGAGATTCTCGTCAAACGGAGATCGACGAATTCTCTGTGTGGAAACAATTTTCGTCGACCGGAGATCGACGAACTTTGCTTCAGAAAACATTTCGTCGAACGGAGTTCGACGAACTGTTTTCGATTCTTCTGGATGAGATCGACGAATTATTTATCTATAATTTATTTCGTCGAGCTCAATTCGAAGAATTGTTTCTTTTCGTGGAACGGAGATTGTCGATTCATATTCTGAAAATCTTATATCTAAGTTTTCTTCGACCTCCGTCCCGCGCTTTCAGTTCCTTTGCTCTTGATCGCCGTTTTCTCTGTGTCTTTCTTGCATGTCATCAATGGCGATTCCAGCAAGCACCTTAGCAACAATGAAATTTGACACTGGTTTTGATATATACTTCGATTCTTTCCAACATTCTGACCCCATCTTTCTATATATATTGGAACTGCTGGAATAACTTCATCTCAAGGATTTCATGACCAGGCGAATTAAACTACATGCGACTGAAATAAGAGAATGGGTATACACATCTACTGTTTCTGAGGAAAATGTTCTGACAGGCAATATCGGGAGTCATGCTGTTTCATTATCTCCGGCAATTCTTTCTGAGATTTTTGGAATAGTAAATGGAGAAGATGATATGGAAACGGACTCTGAAGAATTTGGTGATATGCTGAAGCTAATGGGGTTTTCAGGAAGCAACCCTAACAAGCTTTTGAAGAAGCAACTGTCTACCGCCTATAAGTTTCTGGCAGACATTGTAGACAACGTTCTGATGGCCAAGCACTCCGCACACGACTACATCACCCGCTACCAATTCCTGGTTATGTGCGCAGTGGTTAACAAGAGACATGTCAACTGGGGCACAATCTTCTTTGAGTTGATAAAGAAAAAGAATATCAAGAAGGAAGTCTGCTTCAGCAGAATTTTGGGAATTTTTCTTCAAGAGAAGGCTGGTGAACTCATGGTCTCCCCGACCATCTTCATCAATGCCAGCAAGCGCCTCACTTGCGCTCTGTTTGGCAGATGGGAGAGGACCATCTCCAAGCCCTCAAAGGCTTCCTCCTCTTCCATCCCAACTTCTGAGAGCACCAGGGCTGTAAAGGTCGCTCCCTACCCTGTAGAAGAGGTCATTCCATCTCCACCATCTCTTCCTGCACAACTTCCAGCAAAATAACTCCCCTCCTCCTCCATTCCTTCTACCACACCTAAATCTCCACAACATACTCATGTGCCTACTCCTCCTCCATCTCCTCCACTTGACATTACCAACATTCCAACACCCCCAGCTTAACCTCATGAGACACTTATTCCTACACCTCCTCAGTCTCCTCTTCCCCCACACTTATCCTCCATTCCATCTTTCAACTTACCCACAGACTCTACCACACCAGATGTTCTTCCTCCTCTATCCCCTCCATCTGTTCTTCCTACTTCATCTACTTCTCTACCTCCATCCACTATCTCTCCATCTTTGGAATCCCCCACTGTATCTACACTCATATCCCTGCTCACTCCCCTCATAAAATCCCTAATCACAGAGGCCATTACACCTCTTGTGAATTCCATCAATTCTTTATCTGCACAAGTTTCTCCTCTCTTTGCTGCCCCCTCTTCATTCAGGGGCCTGGCTCCAGGTTTTCCTGAACCCAGGTAGGGGGAGATGCTCAGTGATGAAGTTACAGCATATGCAGATGCAGCAGTCACAGCAGCAGTTCCCTATACAGCAGATGAAGATTTAGATGAAGATGCAGAAATTTTGACAGATTTTGATTCTGAGATGATTGAATTAATTCATTTTATGGACACTGACATTGACTTGGATGAGTCAGTTGAGCAAATAAAAACTGTTGGTGATTTCATTATGAATCCCACAGTTAATCTACCAGAATTACTGTAAGTTTTTGATACTGTACATATGCAGTTTCTCCCAGCAGATTCTACTAAGCCACATTTGGCTATTGTACCCTACACCTCTTCAGTTAGTCTAGCAGTTGCTAAGTAACTCTGTGATAATTTTGCTATCTTAGCTTTAGCTTCCATCTCTGCAGCTAGTCCAGAGGTCATTCCAGAAGATATTCCAGCCCCAAGTTTTGTTATGGATGACTCTCCCCTGCCAGACTTGGATGAGCTTATCCAGGCTGACATTGAAGAAGAGAATAAGGGAGTAGCTGAAAGCTCTGCCCCCATTATTTCTGATTCCTGTATAGTCCTCTCTTCTCCTATTGCTGAAACTCCAGTTCCAGAAACCTCAACTTCTACCCCTGCTCCTCCAGAAAAGGTTGTTATTTCTGATAAAGCTTTAAAAGCTTTGGATGCCTTGTATGATAACCCTCAGGGTTCTGATTCTGATAGTGAAGATGATGATGATGATTCTGATGAAGATGTTGCCAGTAATAAAAAGAAGATATTATCAAAGAAAAGGAAGGCTCCTCCTCCTCCAGCTCCTAAGCCAAATCTCACTGTAGACACTCCTTATTACATTCTACACAATGTTGCTCCATACAAGGGAATGCCTGCATGGATGTGGCTATCCAAGGACCAACAGAAGGAAAGGAAGAGAAGTAGGAGATATTCCCCTCCTCCAATTCACAGATTCAGAAAGGATTCTCCTCCTCCTCCTACAGCAGCTGGTGTCAGTGGCTCTAGCTCTCAGAGATCTGCCCCAATGCAAACATATTAGAGACAGTCAGGGACATCATCTGGAAGCAGCCAGCAGAGGCAACCATCCTCAGGTAATCAGCATCAACAGCATCAGCAGCAGCAACAACAAATATCTAAAGTACAAAAAGCTGAAAGTCCAAAAAGACCCTACTTTCCTCCAATCCCATTTGAAGATCCTGAAACTGCCAATACTGCAAGAATGGCTAGGTACCAGGAGCTAATTGGACTATCCTTGATCAATAAAGCCTGAAAGTGAGCAGTTAGATCTTAATTTTCTTCTAAACTAGAGTTAATGAAAAAAAGTCACGGCACAAAGATAAAGAAGGAAAAGCAAGCACACAGACGACACAAGAATTTATAGTGGTTCACCTAAACTTGGGTACATCCACTCTTCTACCACCCTGGTAGGAATCCACTGAAGGATGAGTTGATCAGGTGTCCTGGGCACCAATGAGCTTTTGATAAGATGCTCAAAAACCAAACCAGATTTTTTGATCAGGTGTCTTGCCACCACTGAGTTTTGATAAGGTCTCAGAAACCAATCACAAACTTTTGAAGGGAGTTTGAAAAACCCTTTACAGAGGTGGGGATGAGAGAGTGATGAAATTCTTCTTTTCTCAATCACAATAAGAAGACTATGTGGATTCAGTGATGTTGTCAAAGATCCCCCTGAGATGTAGAATAGTTCAGGAGTGGAAGCTTTGCTTCAGGGTGTAGGCCTTCAAGTTGATGTTGCTCTCCAACAAGCTTTTAGACTGATATGAATTGATTGTCTCTTGAAAGCCTGGAGCAGATGATGTTGATTTGTTGTAAGAAAGCTTGTAGCTAAGTTCTTCTTTGCTGAGAGAAAAAAAAACCTTCTTGAATATTCTCTCTCTGTCTCTTCTATTCTGTCGAGTGCTGTATTTCTCTTCTTATATATTCTCTGTAAGATATAATATCTGTATATTTAATGCCTGAAGAATTCAAGCATTTGAATTCTTTCTATCTTGGAATGGCTAAATCAATTCCCGAGAATGGAATATGTCTTGAGAAATCAATTGGCATTTAATCTCTTTAATAAGCCATATTTTATACTGTCATTCAAACCGCTATATTTGATAGCATTAAATCTGAGAGCTATAAATGCCTGCAGTTAAGCCTTAATTAAATCTGCCATCTGTAAATAAGAAGGTCTGAAAAACGGCACAGGAAATCGCCAAACTAAATTTTAAAGCTTCTTCAAACTGGGTTCGGAGATCGTTGAACTCAGCTCGGAGATCGTTGAGCTGAGTTCAGAGATTTTGAACTGCATCTGAATTTTAAAGCTTCTTCAAACTGGGTTCAGAGATAGTTGATCTCCGCTCAGAGATAGTTGAACTGAGTTCAGAGATTTTGAACTGCATCTTAATTTTAAAGCTTCTTCAAACTGGGTTCAGAGATAGTTGATCTCCGCTCAGAGATAGTTGACCTGAGTTCAGAGATTTTCTTCCAGCAATTTTCTGAACTTCAAATCTGAACTTCTCTGGAATTTTTCTGAATGACCAAACCTGGAAATAATCCTATGACCCATAACTATACATTTTGGGTCAATCTAATAAACCCTAATAGTGATCCTTACCCAAATCTAACCTTGGGTTCCAACAATCTCCCCCTATTTGGGTGAGGACACTATTCACATAAAATAAAACACAAAGCAAAAATAATCTGCCTGATTTAAAAGTTTTTCAGCAGATGTACAATGGTACTTTGATAAATAAACTACATGAAAAAAAATTACTAGAGAATCCTAATAAGCAATTTTCTTTACACATAAAATTGACAATCTCCCCCCTATACAGCTACTGTTGTATCCTCTGCATTTCCTGAAAAGAGAGGTTAGGAGTTTTGGACCCAGATTAGCTTGGGTCCTATTTTTCTTTCACAATAATAATTTGAAATAAAAGAATAAAAATTTCTGTTTTGAAATTCTGAGTTCGACGAAAAATATTTTCGTCGATCTGAGTTCGACGTTCGTCGTTCTCAGTTCGACAAAGGGTATTTATTTCGTCGATCAAGATTTTCTGACCAGAAATCTCTGTTCAGAGATCGTCGACCTGAGTTCGACGAAGAGTGTAGTTTTCTTCGAGCTCTGTTCGACGAACTATGTTGAACATAAATTTTCTGAAATTTTTTAATTTGTTTTGGTAAAAATTCAGTTATGTTGTCAAAATCAAGGGAAGAGATAACCTGATCCTCTTCTGATTCACATTCTGATTCTTCATCAGATACTGATTCTTCATCATGTTTGCTGCATGAAGTATTTATTGCCATTAGGCAAAACTCTCTTGCTCTTGACTCTGCTTCATCTTCAGTTTTACAGGATGAAGCTTTAGAGTCACTCCAAGATTCAGTATTTAATGTTTTTTCTTTTGTTGATCCAGCAGCCATTGTTGTGAGGGAGTCCCAGATGTCTTTTGCTGAAGTACATTCAACAACTCCTTCAAAAATATCATCAGACATTGATTGAGCAAGGATGTCCATTGCTCTTGCATTAGCAATCTTTAGCAATTTTTGAGCTTCTGTCCATTGAGGTGATGGAGCAGCATTCATGCTTGTTGTTTCCAATGGTTGATAAGGACCTGTCAAAATAGAATTGAAAATGGCTTCATCAATAGAGTTTATAAAAAGCCTAATTCTTGTCTTCCATAGTGCAAGCTTATCCAGATTGCACTTAGGACGTCCAGTGCTTGAACATTCTTCATTTTATGTCATGAAAAACTCTCAAGAAATTTAAGATCTATCAGATCGTTTTGATTCAGGTGTTAGCCTGTGCAACCACTAAGGTGTAGTATTTTAAACCAACCTGGAAGATGTGGTATTTTTAACCAACCTCGCTCTGATACCAATTGAAAGTGAGCAGTTAGATCTTAACTTTCTTCTAAACTAGAGTTAATGAAAAAAAGTCACAGCACAAAGATAAAGAAGAAAAATCAAGCACACAGACGACACAAGAATTTATAGTGGTTCCCCTAAACTTGGATACATCCACTCTTCTACCACCCTGGTAGGAATCCACTGCAGGATGAGTTGATCAGGTGTCCTGGGCACCAATGAGCTTTTGATAAGGTGCTCAAAAACCAAACCAGATTTTTTGATCAGGTCTCTTGTCACCACTGAGTTTTGATAAGGTCTCAGAAATGAAACACAAACTTTTGAAGGGAGTTTGAAAAACCCTTTACAGAGGTGGGGATGAGAGAGTGATGAAAGTCTTCTTTTCTCAATCACAATAAGAAGACTATGTGGATTCAGTGATGTTGTCAAAGATCCCCCTGAGATGTAGAATAGTTCAGGAGTGGAAGCTTTGCTTCAGGGTGTAGGCCTTCAAGTTGATGTTGCTCTCCAACAAGCTTTTAGACTGATATGAATTTATTGTCTCTTGAAAGCCTAGAGCAGATGAAGATGATGTTGATTTGCTGTAAGAAAGCTTGTAGCTAAGTTCTTCTTTGCTGAGAGAAAAAAACCTTCTTGAATATTCTCTCTCTATCTCTTCTATTCTGTCGAGTGCTGTATTTCTCTTCTTATATATTCTCTGTAAGATATAATATCTGTATATTTAATGCCTGAAGAATTCAAGCATTTGAATTCTTTCTATATTGGAATGGCTAAATCAATTCCCGAGAATGGAATATGTCTTGAGAAATCAATTGGCATTTAATCTCTTTAATAAGCCATAGTTTATACTGTCATTCAAATGGTTATATTTGATAGCATTAAATCTGAGAGCTATAAATGCCTGCAGTTAAGCCTTAATTAAATCTGCCAGCTGTAAATAAGAAGGTCTGAAAAACGGCACAGGAAATCGCCAAACTAAATTTTAAAGCTTCTTCAAACTGGGTTCGGAGATCGTTGAACTCAGCTCGGAGATCGTTGAGCTGAGTTCAGAGATTTTGAACTGCATCTGAATTTTAAAGCTTCTTCAAACTGGGTTCAGAGATAGTTGATCTCCGCTCAGAGATAGTTGAACTGAGTTCAGAGATTTTGAACTGCATCTTAATTTTAAAGCTTCTTCAAACTGGGTTCAGATATAGTTGATCTCCGCTCAGAGATAGTTGAACTGAGTTCAGAGATTTTCTTCTAGCAATTTTCTGAACTTCAAATCTGAACTTCTCTGGAATTTTTCTGAATGACCAAACCTGAAAATAATCCTATGACCCATGACTATACATTTTGGGTCAATCTAATAAACCCTAATAGTGATCCTTACCCAAATCCAACCTTGGGTTCCAACAAAGCCAAAGCAGAAGGTAAAGATATCTCTGGATTTTCAACAATGTCAAAGTACAGAAAGGAAGGATTGAAAAGATTTGACAAGGGAAATAAACTGTTTAATGTTGATGACTATATGAAGCTCCATCCAGAAGCAGTTGTCCCCAGAGCTACATCATTGAATATTATTGGGGCAGCTGATATGACTATGACAAAGGCTCACGCTTCAGATCCCAAGAGAGAAATCATCTTTAAGAATCCAGGTGAGAAACCATCAGAAGACAGGTCCAAGCAAAAGAAGCCAAAGAAGTAATCTTCATGTTGTTTCAATTCATGTCTGTTTTTTTGTTTTTCAAACTATATTATCTGTTTAAACAAAGTTGTGTATATATATCTGCTGCATATGTTGGTAATTCTCTGTCAGATATATCTCTTTTCTTGCTTTGTTTTTCTGTTTGTTTCTATTTTGAGTCTTTGTTAGTGACCTCACCCAAATAAGGGGAGATTCTTGGATCCCTATTTGATTTGGGCTAGGTTCATTAACTTAGGATGTGACCCATCTTGTATATCCAGGGTCAAGTTTGTGTCCTAGAGTCTAGGCCAAGTCCTTATAGTCAACTTCAGATGGACCAGCTATCATCAAGACCATCAGAGACTCCAGACTTAGAGGATTTCAATACTAAGTAAAGTGAGTTTGACGTTCGTCAAACTCAGCTCGACGAAAAGTGTTCTGCGCTCGACGATCGTAAGATAATTCTTAGTGCTGAGCTCGACGATCTTAGTTCTCTGTTCGACGAAGACTCAGTTTCTGCATCAAGCTAAAGTCAGGACAACTTCAGAATTTTTCTAAGTCCAGCTTCAAGCTTTGGTCGACGAATTAGATTCTGAGCTCGACGAACTTGGACCTCAGGTTCTCAACTTCTCAGGTCAACGAAGACAACTTCTCAGGTCGACGAATGTTGTACTCTACTCGATGATTTCTGAACTCAGAGTATTTGTGTCGACACTTAGGGCATGTGTCGTCACCATACAATTCATGTTGACACCAGAGGATTTGTGTCGACACCAGGATATCAGTAAACACCAGCTCATGTCGACACCAAAAGATTTGAGTCGACACCAAGATCAATCAGTCGACACCAACTTATGTCGACACAGAATATCAGTTACACAGAATATTTTGACTAAGTCCAGAACTGTTCTTAGCTCGACGAATTTGGTTCTCAGCTCGACGAATGAAGATTGTCTATTCGACTAATGAAGATTGTCTGGTCGATGAACTCTCTCAAGCTCAGCTCGACGAACTCAAGCTCAGCTCGACGAACTCAAGCTCAGCTCGACGAACTCAAACTCAGCTCGACGAATTGTGTTCTTCGGTCGACGATTCCAGACTAGGTCTTCTTCAGGTTTCCCGCCCCGTTTCTTGGCGATGATTCCGGAGTTATTAATGCCAGATCTTCTCGAAATGTTACTGTTGGAACACGCATTGACTATGGACTATTGCATGCCGTTTTTCCTTGGGACAGTTAGGGAAATTATTGATTGCCGCTTCTTTCCAAGACTGATTGCAATTACTGCTCAACATTCAAATTTTGAATGTTCCTTAGTCAAAAAAAGATATACAGAAAGAAAAGGATCAAGCAGTAATAGAAAAAAGAGATACCAGAAGCAATACAGACAATCAGACAGACACTCAGATTGCACAGAAAAACAATCATACACAAAATCACAAGTTCTACTGCAATCAGCATTAACCAGAGAACAACTTCATCAAGAAGAAGAAGAACAACCTATCACTATCAAGAGTCTTCTTCCTTCAATCCTCCAGGACAACTTCAAAGGACAACAAATATAAATCTGTCAAAGGAGTTCCTGAAATAATTTTTGGTCCAGGCATTCTAGGTCTTTGAAGACCTATCACCCTGAAGCAGTGCTCCAGCATTCCTGATTAATTGAAGATCTCAGGGGGAGTAACATCTGCTAACATCAATGCACAAGTCTTCTCAGCTGTTTTGAGAAAGAGAAGACACCATCACCTCTTTTCCAACTCCTGTACAGGGTTTTAATTCCCTTCAAAATTATTCTTTGTTACAAATCTCCTACCAAAAGACTTGAGGTTTTGGTTTTTGAGCACCTGAACAAAAGCTCATTGGTGTCTGGCACCTGATCAAAAACCTGAGTGGATTCCTACCAGGGTGGTAGAATAATGGATGTACCCAGGTTGGGGAACCACTATAAAATTTCTTGTGTCATCTGGTTGCCCTTCTTTTTGTTTTGGCTGTATTGTTCTGTGATTAATAGGTTGTTGTGCTTAGTTTATTTTACTTGCTGACTTGTTCACCTAGGCTTACAACAAAAGTTGTAAAAAATTTGTAGTGAGCACAATACTCTATTCACCCCCCCCCCCCCCCCCACCCTCTAGAGTATTTCAGATCTAACCTGCACTTTCACTGGATGTTCTGACGACCCTGCACCACTCCTGGTCACCTATAGTTGTACAAAATATCATTAAACGACCAAACAAAATTGCAAACAACAATTATAGGAACACACAGGTTCCTCAAACACGTGTATTTTCATTCCTAAGTGGACATTCATGGGTTCTTTTGATGTTATAACGATGACGCACACACATGTGCTCACCACCCCTTAAAAACAATTCGCCCACGAATTCATTTTAAGCCTGACCGAAACCAGTAGTCTGATACCAAATTGTAACGCCCCCTATCCATCGCATAGCATATAGCAGTAGGTCTGGCCGGGTCCCAATGCCATATACTACAGACAGACCGGGAGGTTACTCAATGAAAACTATCCAATTAATAATCAACGTCTTACACAGAGTCATTCTAGCGGAAGCAAATATCAAAAGTTGCAAATTAAAAAACTCAGCCACAAGCATGAATGTCCACTAGAAAACCCAATAGGAATGAAGCACAATACACAAGTACTGGCCTTATGGCCTTACAATTGTTTACTCAAATATAAGTGTTTTCCAAACCTCGGCACGCAGGCCGGTCACACATGAATAAAACAAGTAAACACTCAAATTAGGCCTTCGAGGGCCGGCTTCACAACTTGGGCTTTGACCCGCTATTTACCACTCGACTCCGCAGTACCTGCAAACAACAATCCACCGCACGGTGGCAAAAAAAGCAACGGTCAGCTATGCTGACCAAATTATAACGATCCTGCCCCCAAACTCAAGGCAGCGATGCTCCTTTCCCTGCACTTTGTTAGCATAACCAAGCAGTATAGATAAACACTTCATCACAGGCGTGGGCACGCACGGTCACACACCCCATGCACTCAGGGCATATTCTTGGTGAACCGGTCAACGTCACGTCAATTTAAGCCAAAGACGTCTCAGTCTCACCACCGCCACTAGGATGGTCAATCTTGCGAGCATTTTTGTCTTCCCGGCATGGGTCACGTCAATTTAAGCCATAGACCGCTGAAGACCCTCATCTATGACAACAGCTACCACCGAACGACATAGAGCAGGTACGGTTCCGCCTGACCTGTTCCTCACATTGCAACATCAATTTAAGCCATATGCGTGTGTCAAACCTCCCCGAGTCCCATTTCCATCACACACTTCACATAACCCGGTTATGTTCAAGTTGGCTCCCAGGCCACCATGTTGGAAGAATCACGCATCTGCCCAGTTTTTCGGGTGTACCTTGGAGTTAGTCCCCAAGGCTCCCTGTTGAAATCTGCCGCGTAGAAAACCCAAAAAAAAACAACCATTCTCACAGAGTTTTCTCAGGCCATTCATGCAATGTAACATCACCGATCCAGACCAACTTGTCCGAGTAGGCTTCACACATCATGCATATGTCCAATTCTCGGTTACGGACTCTACATGTACACAACAGGGACTATTCATGTCTACCCGAAGGAACGCCTCAAACTCACCGCAAACTTGCGAGAGCGGGCTTCCTATGCAAAGTAAAAGAGGACTTCACATGTCCTAGGATGAGAATCGTTACCCTAGCATTTTTTCTTGCCGCCATGGAAATCTATGCAGATGAAAAGCACCGCAATCTCCTCGCCTCCGTAGATCCGAAGTCGGCTTGTGATTTGGAGCCCCGAAGCTCCGCCGGTGACTGGATCTAGCCTCCTTTCTTCTTCCTTGCCCTCCCCACTCTCTAAACTCTAGAAAGAGAATAACCCAAGTGAAATGGGGTTTTCAAAGCCCTAAACCCGGGTATATCCAAGCAAGAACAGCCTCCAGCCATCGGATCCCAAAATAAGGAAACGGACGGCCACGATGTGGAGCTGAAATCCAAAATCTGGGCCGAACATGGCTTGTGACACACCCGTGTCCAAGGCCGTGTTCCCCATTCACCGTCGAAACCGACGCGTCCCGCAAAGAACACGGGCACCCAACATGCCCATGTGTGACCTGACACGCCCTTGTCATCCAGTACATGGCTGTGTCGTTGGCTGTGTTCCTCCATCGACACAGGCCCAACACTAACCCGTGAAGGACACGGGTATTGGACACTCCTGTGTCTACCCGACACGGCCCATGTGCTGCCCCGTGTGACAATCACGCCACAGCCTAACTTCAACCCGTGAAGGATACGGCTTGTGACACGCCCGTGTCCCAGGCCGTGTTCGCTGCTCGACAATCATCGACTCTAAAATTTGTCGACCTCTCGGCCAAATCTTCGACACGAGCACGACACACTCTGGGACACGCTTGTGCCCCAGGCCGTGTGACCCCTGCCAAGTTCCAAACTTGGCTCAAAACGCCACCCGTCGCTCTTTAGAGTTTTGGGGCGTTACATACCACCTCTATGAAAACACTCATGTCTACTAATGTTGTAGTTGATAATAAAGATCAAGGCAAATCAGTTGATCAGAAAACATATAGAACTATCATTGGGTCTCTATTATATTTAACAACAAGTAGACCAGATATTATGTTCGCAACATGTATTTGTGCTAGGTTTCAGGTTAACCCTAAAGAATCACATCTTACTTTTGTAAAAAGAATTTTGAGATATATAAAGGGTTGTCCTAATCTAACACTCTGGTATCCTATTAAGTCAGGATTTTAATTAACTGGATTCACAGATGCTGACTATGCTGGATGCAGAGTTAACCCTAAAGAATCACATCTTACCTACACCACTAGTACAACTGCAATCTGATATATCCGTCCAACTTAAACCAGTCATGGTAGTATATCATAAAGTGAAGAATCTGCGTAATAAGGCCATATCGACGGTCAAGATATTATGGTCAAATCACTGACAAGATGAGTATACCTAGGAACCTGGAGTGCTCGTCCGAGAAAAATACCAGGAACTCTTTACTCAGGAATGTTATCTTTCTTCCCTACTTTAAGCCAATTTTCGGGCATGAAAAAATCCTTTTATTTTTATTGGATTGTGACATCCTGACTGAGGGTGGATTCATGGTCGGGATAGTCACCTGAGAGGCAGGGTGGCGCGGTGGCACTGGGAGCAGAGCCGCCGCCGCCCTGCTCTCGGTTTCATAAATTTCGGCGGTGGACGGCGGCGGCAGGCCGTTTGACCACCACCCAGAGATTCGCCAGCCCCCAACGAGTTGATCGGGGGCGGCACCGGCCCCCGACAGTGGCCCGCTGGTGGTGGCAAAGGGTCACCGCCTTCTTCTGTGGAGGTGAAGATCATCGTCGTTGATCTCACGGGAATGAGATGAACGACTGTGATCTTCTCAATTCCCTCCCCCGCCTCATCTTTTGTGCCCCCCACAGCCGATCTGTGGTCGATTCGATGTGGGGAAGCATTGTTTTTTTCCCCGTCTGGCTCAATCCTGGCCGCAGGATCAAGCCGGATCTACTATATGCAGACTAGTTTTTAATCAGAATATTGGATATTTTTTATAAAACATATAAGCTCCTAAGGAAAAAGTGTTGAACATGAAAGTTGTTCCCCTCAATAAGAGCTTTCTCCACAAAAAATTTGAGAATTTTTTGAAATTGATTTAGTATTTTTAAAAGCCCAAATGAGTTTTACGTAGACAAATTAGAGGCCCAAAATTGTTAAAAAAAATTTTAGAAAAATTATGTGCTCATTTTAGGCGTCCCTGATGGTTGTATTAAAATTTGGGAGAGAAATTGGAGTTTTTCCAATTTAATTTAAGCCTAGGGTCGCGCACGAAAATTAATGCAGCCGTTTTTCCCAAAACAAAAATTTGAGTGCGCGACTATCCTTTTGTGTTTAATAATAGGTTCAAATTATTTTACCAATGAGAGTGTCCGAGGAGAATGCCCAAGCTCTGAGCATTTCGAGGTTTTGTGGAACCACTGAGCTCCTCTTCTTTATCCGTTATAAAGCCCTCGAGTAACTTGGACAAGTTTGGAAAATAAAAATACGAGCAATCATGCTCGATGAACAATAAAGGTGTTACACTTAAACTCTTCAGGTCTGATTAAGCCACAACAATAAAGGGTGCAATGGAACTATTATCAGACCTAAATAATGGGTGAAACCCGAACTAAACCTCCTGAGAATGGAGATGGAACTGAACTAAATCTCATAAGAACGGAGATTGAACTGAACTAAACTTCCTTAGAACATAGATGAAACAGAACTAAACCTCCTGGGAATGAAGATGGAACTGAACTAAACCACCTAAGAACGGAGACAGAACTGAAGCCTCCTGAATGTATTGATTGGACTACTAACCATTTTTTATGTTTTATTTCAGTCTCGTACTGGTCTAGTTCATTTATTTATTTCAGTTCATTACTTTTTTTCCGTACTCCAGTCTCGTACTGGTCCATTTCATTTATTTATTTCAGTTCAATACTTTATTTTCAGTACTCTAGTCTTGTATTAGTCCTGGCTATTTGTCTTCAGTTCAGTTCATTTCTTTTAATATTATTCCAGTCTCGTACTAATCCAGTCTCTTTCAATATTTACTTTCAGTTCAGTTCTTTTGGTTCAGTACTACTCTATTTTCATATTGGTCCTTTTTCATTGCAGCATTTCAATTCTGCAGCTTATACTAACAGCAGCTTCAATTACCGTATTTTCATTTCTACAATTTACTATTTTAAGCACGGGTCTTGCCCTAACTAGCAGATATTTGATAGATTGAGCTTTAGTTGAAGATAATAAGATTTGAGATGCTCCTCCTTAATTAGCCTCAAATAATGTGCTCTCATGCTCCTTGTAAAAATTCGAGCCAAGTGTTGTGTGCCCGAATTATTTAAAGTATAGTAGGACAAGACGTTATAGACCTATTGCATGCTAGCAAAATTGATAAATTTGATTGCTCATAAATTGCTTGGGGTAAATTGTGGCGAGTTAGTCACTTCCGCAGGTCGATCGTACCGGTGTGGGAAGTTCGACGACTCAAGGTGCTCGGGAGATGAGTACCACGGGAGACCGGCTGTTATATTTTTCCACATTGGGTTTCCTCCGCTGGTCGGCAAAAATGTTGAATCGTCGGATGTTGGTCATATCCAAGAGTACACAGGGTTGTACGTAAGGGCCTGGGCTGTGCAGTATGATCACCTCCAGAAGTGGCAGGACTTTCCACTATCACCGACGGCCACATAGGTGAGGCCCGCAGGGCTCGCTGCCCTACTTGAAAAGAAGCAGTCCATACTATGTTGACATATGGTATTTTGTGCGGCTGTGAATGCTTGTGATGTGTGCGCGGCTGTGAATGCCTGTAAAGTTTGCATGGGTTGTGAATACTTATTATACTGTTGTGCTAATGGAGCCTAATTTTTAACTGGTGTATATTATTGCTGCTAGTCTAGTTATACCATGTTGCACCTCTTTTTTGTTGCTCCTACCTTATTCATGAAATGTTATACTAACTCTCTCATGCTTCAGCTATCTACTTTTGTTGGGTGTGTGAGCTCGTCCCCAGGATATGGATCCAGGGAGGATATTTGTTTCCGCTTAGATCTGTGACTAATGATTATTTTAATAACCATTCACGGGATATGGAGCATCGTATCGACCAGCTGTTGCAGGATGAGACGCCAGCTGATAGGACTACTCGAGCAGAGGCACCCCCGTCATCTCCTGAGCTTCGAGACGTGAGTACCGGCGGGCAGAGTTGAGAGAGAGGAGTTGCTAGTAGTAATACCATTATATCCTACGGGCTCTATGTACAAACAGTGGCTACGACCTTTTGTATTTTCTATTAAATATATATTGTTATATATATATATATATTTGTTATGGTGCCTTGTTAATGCTTCCGCAATAATCTATGATGTGATGTGAATTTTGTGATTCAAGCCAAGCAAGGCAGCCAACTAGTGCTTGGTAGTGTAGGTTGTTACCCCTTAAGGAGCACTAGGTGGATGTCTTGGGCAAGCAAGATCCCCTCTAGCCCGATCCGGTCAAAGGTTTGGGGGGCTTGAAAGTCTTTGATTACAAGGGTAGCTAATCTCCTAGAGGGGGGTGAATAGGTTATTGCAGTCTTTTGTAGTTCTTTAAAATCTTTTATGACTTATGTCCTACTGTTTATACATAATTTAGCTTTCAAGAACACAATACTCAACACAGCAAAAACACAAGATACCGCACACCAGATTTTATAGTGGTTCCCCAGTGTATGGGTACATCCACTGTCCCTCTCCGCCTTTCTAACAGTATGTTAGACAAGGCTTTTCTCCAAAAACTATGGTTCCTCATAGATTACAGCACGATCCCACTGGATCAGTCAGTCTCCACTGAGACTTACAATACAGGCTCGCAGCCCTCCACACAGTAATCTCCTGACTACCAAACACAGACACAAATGCCTTTAACACAGTTGGGAGAAATAGCCCCACACAGATCCACACAAGGATCCAATCACAGGCACATGGCCCTAACACAGATCTCACAGATCCTTCTCACAGCCTTTATAATTTAAGCTTTACAATAAGATCACACAGATATCTCATACAGCCTAATCAATCTAGGCCTCTACACAGATCCTTCTCACAACCTTTATAATTTTGTGCGACCTTCTCTCTATCCGTGCGGCTTCGTTCCTTCTACTTTGCTCTGCATTGTGGTTGCGAACTTTCTTGTCGCACGTTCTGCTTCTGTTCGCCCGACTTGCTGTTTGATCACGCGGTCTCCTGCTTGATCGTGTGGCCTCTCTTCTATGGCCTCCACATCCTCCCCGTAGTCCGCCTCGGTGGTCACATCTTCTGGTAGTGCCCACGTTGTTACTAACGGCAGATGGTTGATCGACTCTGGTGCTACCAATCATATGACGGGCAATCCTCGGTGCTTTTCTCTTCTCGAAACACATGATCGGTTGCATCCGGTCTTTGTTGCAGACGGCTCTTCCTCACCGGTCAATGGGATGGGAGTTGTTCAAGTCACTCCGTCTCTTCGCCTGGCAGATACCCTCTATGTGCTCAAGTTCCCTTGTAACTTATTATCGGTTACTTCTTTATGCAAGCAACTACGGTGTTCTGTCACATTCACTCCTACTTCTTATTCTTTTTAGGATCCGGACTCCCAACGGACGATTGCTACTGGGACTGAGAGCGGCGGCCTCTACTTCCTCGATAACATTTCTGCTCTATCAGCCTTCTCCTCCTCCTCTATAAATCTTCTTCAATGACATCTTCGCCTTGGATATGCTCCTCCCAGGCTTCTGCGCCAGCTTCTGCCCCACCTCCATCCTCATCATCCTCCTCTAAACTGTGATGCATGTCAGCTCGGCAAGCATCACCGCTCATCCTTCCCACCAACGCAAAGTGGTAGCTCTTCCCATCCATTCGACCTCGTTCACTCTGACGTCTGGGATCCTGCTCCTACCTTCACCATCGGTCGGGGTAGTTCTTATTTTGTCACATTTATTGATGATTTCTCTAGGTGTACGTGGGTGTATCTTCTAAAGGATCGCTCTGAACTGTTCTCTGTCTGGACATCATTTTATTATATGATTAAGACTCAGTTTGATACGTCTATTAAAATCCTTCATTCTGACAATGCTAAAGAGTATCTTAACCATGATTTCTCTTCTTTTAATATGCATCATGGTGTTATTCATCAAACTACTTGTGTCTGCACCTCACAACAAAATGGGGTGGCGGAACGCAAAAACCGTCACCTCCTCGATGTTGCTCGCACTATACTGACCCAAATGCATGTTCCTCGCTCCTATTGGGGCTATGTTGTCCTTTTCTCCTATTATTTCATCAATCGCATTCCCTCCACAATTCTCCACGGTGCCATCTCATTCTCCATTCTTTATCCAAACAAGAATCTGTTTCCTCTTACTTTGTGCATCTTTGGGTGCACCGCCTTTGTGCACTCTCCCGCTGTCACCCGTGATAAACTCTCCCCACGGGCCACCAAATGTGTCTTTTTGTGGTACTCTACCACTCAGAAAGGATATTGTTGCTTTGACCCCATTACCCGCAAGAAATTGTCTCTGCAGATGTCACCTTCTTTGACAATGCATCTTACTTCTCTCCCGCTTCCTCCTCTACTCCTGCTGATCCTACTTCTCCTGCCCACCCATCCATTCCCTCTGCTCCTACTGACGTTCCGCTACCTCCACCGTCTCCACCTTCTCCATAATCTCCACCATCTCCACCATCTCCGCTGCCTCCTCTATCTCCCTCCTCTCCGCAGCTGTCTCTCTCTCCTCCCCGGCCAGCTTTCTCCACCATGGATTCTCCGGATGCTGAGGAACCCGCTGACCTAGATCTCCACATTGCTCTTCGCAAAGGGGTTCGGGCATGTACCAAACACCCGCTTGCTGCAGTTGTTTCATATGACCGTCTTACCCCTTCTCGCAGAGCTTTTGCACTGGCTATCTCGGCCACTGCCACCCCCCGTTCTTACCAGGAGGCCCTTACTATTCTTCATTGGAAAGCTGTCATGGATGAGGAGATTGCTACTCTCACTGAACGAGGTACCTGGACCCTTGTTCCTCCTCCTTTCGGTACAGATGTTGTTGGTTGTCGCTGGGTCTTTGTGGTGAAGTTCCTCCCAGATGGCAGTGTGGATCGTTACAAGGCTCGCCTGGTTGCCAAGGGTTTTACCCAAACTTATGGCGTTGATTACTTTAACACTTTCTCTCCAGTTGCTCGTCTCAGCACTATTAGGGTCCTTCTCTTTGTGGCTGTCAACAGGGATTGGCCCATTTCACAGCTAGATATCAAGAATGCCTTTCTTTTTGGGGATCTTCAGGAAGATGTTTACATGGAGCAACCTCCAGGGTATGTTGCTCAGGGGGAGACACAGGTTTGTCGACTCAAGAAGGCTATCTATGGCCTAAAACAAAGTCCTCTCGCTTGTTTTGAAAAGTTTAGCGGGATTATGACGGCCGTCAGTTTTATGAGAAGTTCTACTGATCACTCCCTATTTACTCGCAAAACCTCTCTGGGTCTAGTGGTGCTTGCAGTATATGTGGATGATATTCTTCTTACTGGAGATGACCAAGCTGGGATAATCCTGACAAAAAAGTATCTTCGGCAACACCTAGTTACAAAGGATATGTGCTCACCCAAATACTTTCTAGGGATAGAAATTTCTCGGAAGCCCGATTCTCTTGTCCTCTCCCAACGGAAGTACGCTCTTAACCTATTAAAAGAGGCAGGATTGACTGGGGCTAAACCTGCCTGATGTCCCATGGCGATTGGAGAAGATAAAACATGGATGGATGACTCTCCTCTTCTTTCTGATATTACGAGGTACAGACATCTGGTTGGTAAACTCATATATCTCACAGTGACCAGACCCGACATTGCATATGTTGTAGGAAAGGTTAGGCAGTTCATGCAAACTCCTAGGGAGTGACATCTACAGTCTGCTATGAGGATATTGGAGTATATTAAATTAGCTCTTGGGAAAGGACTTCTCTTTCAGAAGAATAAGCATTTGAGAATTGAAGCGTACTCTGATTCAAGCTATGCAGATGACAAAGGAGACCGCAAGTCAACGTCGGGCTTTTGCACCTTTGTGGGAGGAAATCTTGTGAGCTGGAAGAGCAAGAAACATTCTGTCATCTCCAGATCTAGCGCCGAAGCAGAGTATCGAAGTATGGCGTCGACCACATGTGAACTGAATTGGTTACGGGCTCTCATGCTTGACTTAGGAGAGGTCTACAATTATCCTCTACCTATGTTTTGTGACAACAAGGCCGCTATATACATCTCCAGAAATTCGGTCTTCCATGAGAGAACGAAACACATTAAAGTCGACTGCCACTTTATTTGGGAAGAGATTTTTAAGAAACAAATTTGCACTCCATCTATCACATCCGATAAAGAGCTAGAAGATATATTCACCAAGCCGGTGTCCTCCTCTTTTCTTCACATTTGCGACAAGCTTGACATGATTGACATATATGCTCCAGCTTGAGGGGGAGTGTTGTTGTATGGAAACCGGGCGGTCTAGCGGTCTGATTCTGGTGGTTTAGAGACCGCGCGGTCTGATTCTGCGGTTTGGTGTCTGGACTATTGCTGTGGTTGTCCGGGCGGTCTGATGGTTTGTCTCAGATAGCTTAGAGACCGGGCGGTCTGGCGGTCTCCTATGGCAGCTTGTTCCCTGCCTCTTGTGGTGGCCGGGCGGTTATCCTATTCGTCTAACCGCGCGGCCTGTTCAGCTTGTTTTATTTAAAACCGCTTACACCTATAATTATTTAGTCTCACACTGCTCAATTGTAATCTTTCTCATCTCCTACATTCTATAAAAGGGAGGCTATACCTTTGTAATAGACACCTTTTTGGATAATAAAATTTACATTACTCCAAATTTTCGGTCTGTTATTTTTTGTTCTCACACTATCTACTTCCCAGCAACAAGAAAATTGATCTTCAATGGTCTGCAGCTTATGCTGGAAATTCCTCAGAATCTTGATTCTGTACTTGCAGATGAAAAGAGGGGAAGATGATCTTTAAAGAGCTAACCTGAAAGGCAGATTACAACTCCTCTGCCTTATTCTTCTGTCTAGTCAGAATCTGGCATAGATATCTTCTTCTTCGATTCAGAAAATGATCTTCAGATTTAGCTCAGATTAAATCGTGAAGTAATTTCAGCTAGGGTTTGCCTAAACAGATTCGTCTTCCTTAGAGATATCTTCTGTACTTGCTGTAGCAGATGTTGATTGCACCAGCGACCACAGAAACCCTTTAGATTTATCAATTTGAAGTTCTTGGCCCTGTAACAATGGCGGATGAAGACGACGAACTCCCGCTTCTTGTTTTCAGGATGAATTGTTTTTTTAATCTCAATCTCAGCTGCTATTTATAATCCCATCGATTTGCGGGATGATTGGCATGTGTCGCTTTTTCAATGGCGGTTAAAACCTCTGCTTAATCAAATTGAGATTCACTGTAGACTGACGGCGACGTTAATGTCGAATAGCAGTATTTAAATAATGAATCTGAAATTCGTTGACTTTTTGACTTTGATGATGTCCGCATCATTCTAGACTTAGCAAAATCAAGCATTATTCTAGGAATCCCCAGTTCAACGAACTCAAAACTCAGTTCGACAAACCCAGAGCTTAGCTCGACAAAAAGGTGAACGCAGATTTCGACGAATTCTGAACTCAGTTTGACGAACCCAGAGCTCAACTCGATAAAAAGGTGAAAGTTGAGTTCGACGAATTCTGAACTCAGTTCGACGAACTCAGGGCTCAGCTCGACGAAAAGTGGATAAGCAATATTCAATGATTCTGGACTTAGAATTTTCTTCAGCTATGTTGAGAGCGTTGAGTGAATAAGCTTCACTCAATGCTTTTATACTTAGCCTAATTTTCAGTAATCTTACCTTCTTGCTGAAGTTTGGCGTTGAGTGTGTTGAGTGAACTGGCTTTACTTAATGATTCTGGACTTAGCCGAATTCTTGTTTATTCACAGGAATACTAAACTCAAAGCCTTTTGATTTGGCGTTGAGTGAATGAGCTTCACTCAACGTTTCTATACTTTGGCGTTGACAGAATGTCCTTGACTCAACGATACTATCCATATGGCGTTGAGTGAGTTGAGCTCACTTAACTCCTGTGGATTTGGTCACATTTCTGCCTTTTTAATATTGTAAGCCTTGACTCCCAGCCTTCTCTCAGCATTATTACATGTATGGGGTTGACTACCAGCCTTCTCTCAGCGCTATTAGTTGTATGGCGTTGAGTGAGCTTACCGCACTGAACGCTTCTGGACTTAGGCATTTTTCTGAATTTCAAGCCTATCACTTTGAGTTCAACTGTCATTGTCTCTTGAAATATATGTCCAATCATTGTGACAAAGACCAACGTGTATGCATGAACTTAAACATACATCAAATACAACTATATGTATACCATTGACCTGTTTGACTTCTAACAAATCTAGGACATTGGATCAATAGACCCAACAATCTCCCCCTATTTGAATAAGTTAAAACACCACTTAAGAATTCTTTGTCAATGATATACACTAACATAAGCAGCAAAAATATTAATATTGTATTAATCTAAGAGCAGCCAGAGTTACCACATTTTCCCTTGTTACCACATTTTCCCTTGTGCTCCCCCCTGCTTTGTTGCATCCTGTTGCTACAAGCTGCTTCACCTGTGAAGCCTTTCCTATAGTTGCCTCTTTGTTGTAGTTGCTTCTTTGTTGCTGCTACTCCCCCTTGCTACTGTTCTTCCTGTACTACTTCTCCCCCTTTTTGACTTCTGTGAAATAGCTTAGGAGCAGCATGTTATCTACTCCCCCAATTTGAGATCACAGAAACACCTAGAGCTGAACTTGTTCCCCCTCAGTAAGAACAACTACTAGCAATCCTCTTGATAGTTTCTTTAGTCCGCACCAAACTGCAAGATTAAATTTTCCTGCTACAAACAATCATAAAGAGCAACTAAAGTTATACCAAATTCAACATACCCAATTCAAATTTGAAGGTGTTGAACTTTGCTTCATCTATTGGCTTGGTGAAAATAACAACCACTTGCTTATCTGTTGAGACAAACTCAAGACTAATATCCTCACATTCCACATGGTCTCTTATAAAATGATATCTAATCACTATGTCCTTAGTCCTGCTATGTGATACAGGATTCCTAGCTATAGAGATTGCACTTGTAGAATCACAAAACAAAGGGCTTTTACTTATCTGGAGGTTATAATCCTGGAGTTGATGTTGAATCCATAGCAACTGTGCATAGCAGCTTCCTGCAGTTATGTATTCTGATTCTACAGTAGAAATAGATACACTAGTATACTTCTTACTGCACCAAGACACTAGCCTTCTACCCAGAAACTGATAGGAACATGATGTACTTTTCCTATCCTCTCTACAACCTGCAAAGTCTACATCTGAATAGCCAATTAGCTCAAAATCCTTATTTCTAGGGTACCATAGTCCAAGATCTGATGTGCCCTTTAGATACCTCAAAATTCTCTTAGCAGTAAAGAAATGAGTCTCTTTAGGGCATGCATGATATCTAGCACAGACACATGCAACATACATGATGTATGGCCTACTAGCAGTGAGGTATAAAAGAGAACCAATCATCACTCTATATAAAGTTTGATCAACATGCTTACCTGCCTCATCTTTGTGTAAAGACATATTTGATCCCATGGGAGTTTTCATGGTGGAAGCATTCTCCATCCCAAATTTCTTACTTAACTCACTAGTAAACTTAGACTGTGAGATGAATATTCCATTATCAGTCTGTCTTACCTGGAAAACCAAGAAGAACTTAAGTTAACTCATGCTATTCAACTCAAACTTCCCTTGCATAAGTTTGGCACACTTCCTGCAAAGGTTATCATCAGTAAACCCAAAGATAATGTCATCGATATATATCTGGACTAGGATGATCTTGCCCTTAGATTCCCTAAGGAATAAGGTCTTGTCTATCTTCCCCCTTGAAAATTTATTTTCAATGAGGAAGCTAAACAATATTTCATACCAAGCTCTAGGGGCTTGCTTTGTCCCATATAGAGCTTTCCTTAGTCTATAAACAAAATCAATATGATAAGAAGCAACAAAACCTGGACGTTGTTCCACATAAACTTCTTCTTTCAAATCTCCATTCAGAAATGATGATTCCACATCCATCTGATAGACTCTGAACCCTTGTAATGCAACATATGCAAGAAATAATCTGATATCTTCTAGTCTTGCTATAGGGGCAAAGGTTTGATCAAAGTCAATACCTTCCTCTTGTCTGAACCCCCGAGCCACCAGTCTAGCTTTATTCTTAACTATAATATCATTTTCATCAAGTTTATTCTTGTAGATCCACTTGGTTCCAATGACATTATGTCCATGAGGTATGGGAACCAGCTTCCAGACCTTACATCTTTTAAACTGGTTCAATTCCTCTTGCATAGCTCCAACCCAAAACTGCTCTTGGTTAACCTCTTCAAATTTCTTAGGTTCTACCCGTGACAGGAAGCAAGAGTATATTGCTGTGTTGAGACATCTTCTCCTTGTAAGTACTCCTTGTCATGCATCACTAATAATTTTATGGTCTGGATGATCCCTCAGATGTCTTACTGCTGGAGACTGTATTGCTTCAACATCATGTTCTTTATAATGTTGATATTCATCCACTTCCTGTAAGCCTTGTGCTTCCTCTGGAATGCACACACCTTCTACTTGGTCTTGCATTGTTGGAGCAGCTTCCTTGAAAGTGAGCTTTTCAATATTAGTTTAGTACTTGTAGAACTAAAAGAAGAACTTGACAGCTCATTGTTAATCATATTTGTTTTATCAAACACTACATTAATTGACTTCTCTACAACTTGACTTGTCAAGTTGTAGATCCTATAAGCCTTACTATGATTGATGTACCCAACAAATATCCCCTCATAGGATTTGGTAGTAAAGTTAGTTATATAGGAATTCTCATTGTTCAGTACATAGCACTTGCTACCAAAAACTCTAAAGTAGGATAAGTTTGGTTTTCTGCCTTTCAGAATCTCATAGGGAGTCTTATTGTGGCTCTTGTTGATAGAAGCCCTATTAAGGACTTGACAAGCTATATTTACCATTCTTGTCATGGCGTCGCCTAGATGTCACCTAGGCGTCCTGGAGCCCAATTGTAAATAAGGTGATGAGCGCCTTTTTAAAAAAATATATGTGCATAGACTGTGGTTTATATATAAACCGCAGTCTATTCCCTGAGCCGCAGCCAGTGAATAGATGGCAGTTTATATATAAACCGCAGTACATTCTAGAGCTCGGGGAATAGACTGCGGTTATATATAAACTGCAGTCTATTCCCTGACTACGGCTCAGGGAATAGACTGTGGTGTATATATAAACTGTTGTCTATGATAGAATAGACTGCGAGTTATATATAAACTGCATTCTATTATAGCATAGAATAGACTGTGGTTGTATAACAACCGCAGTCTATTCTACCGTGAACCATACAATAGACTGCGATTGGTATAGAAACTGCAGTCTATACTATCTATTTTAGACTGTGAACCGTAAAAATCTCATTTTACCTCGACTTTTTGGTTCTTACAAACGCTGCTCTTTGCGTAAAACCCTAAAGGTGATTTTGTTCAAGTTTCTGCTCTCCTTGAGTCCTTGCTCTCCTTTGCTTCGATTTGAAAATTCTTCATCGACAAATCTCATATTCTCACTTAGGTATATTTTTTCTTATGACCTTTCTCAGTTTTGATCTTTGTGTTATAATGTCTTTATTAGTAGTAGTAGTATAAACTATAAATATTGTGTAGCCGCCTAGCAGGCACCCACTGAATCTTCTAAACTCATGTATTGGCTATGCTAAATGTGTACAAGTTATAAACAACACAATGTGCATTTTTGTAGTAGATATCCTAAAAACATACAAACTATATATATTAGCTTAAATATTGCATTAACATAGTAATATAGTAACATATATATTTATATGTGTGATTGACTGATTGTATTGTAGTAGCTCAATGTCTTTGCTCTACTTTATGAATTTGGTTTAGGGTATTTGGATGGTTTTGGTTTTTTTAGGGTTTCTTCTTATAGGAAAATGGCTGAGAAGGGCTCTTCATCAAAGTCAAGAAAAGGCTTTACGAAAATAAATGAATTAAATAAGCTTAGGCTAGAGGGCAAGAAGCTTTATATTTATGTGAGTGATGATGACAGCATTATTCCCGGGCCTGAGACAAATAAATTGATGAGTTTTATTGGATCTCTTGTGAGGTCTTATGAGTCAATTACATTTGTTGTATGGAAGGAAGTTGATAAATAAATTAAAGATCAAATATGGGCAGAATTAAATGTATGTAACTTTGTTTTCAATGATTAGTGAATAGTGATTGCATAACTGTGGTATTTTAGTTAATTTTTAATTGATACTGTCTATTATTTTCAGATTTATTTTGATAATATTGATGGTCAACGCAATGCATTACTGAAAAGCATGGGTGAAAGTTGGAGAACTTGAAAATCTAAACACTTTATCACTAATGTAAAAGATGTTGATTTGGAGCATCGATACAATGTTCCTGTCAAGTATAGCTTTATTACTCCCGAAGACTGTAGAGTGTTTGTCGACCATCGCACCACTATAGAATATATGGTATGTGTTCTTAACTTCTTATTAAATTCAATATTTTATATCATTCTTTATCTTTATAACTTATAAGCAATCTAAGTATTAACAAATATTTATTTGTGTCATAGAAAAGTAAGGTTAATACAGAGAGAGCAAAAAAATAAAATCCTTTCATACTACTTCCAGAATGGGTTATTCTGGATTAGAAAAAAGAATGGTGTTAGTTCTTTACATCTCTCTCATATTTTTTATTGTACATATTGGTTTTCTCAATAATTTAAATGATACTTTACTTTTATTTTATTGTCAAAGTTGAACAAGGGGTAGCTGCACCAATTTGACATGCAGAGTTATGGAAAGTTGGTCATAAAAGAAAGACCGGTGAATACATTAGTACAGATACAGCTGAGTTGGCATCTAAAATTATAAGTTTAAATGTTTCATTTATTCATTTGTAAATTATCAATACTTCAATAGTAATATTGTTTGTGAAGTATAAATGTATAATTTCTTATTTATAATTCTGTATTAATTTATATTATTTATTTTAAGGATGAGTTGTCGAGCCAAGAGTCCAAGAGTGCTGAAATAGTGTCACAGGGAAGATATGATATCCTTACTTCTGTTTTAGGCCAAGAACATCCCGACATAGTTAGAGCTAGTGGAAAGTTTTCCACCATTACAAGTTTTTTCAAGAATGATAGGAAGAGCCAGAGGACATCAGTAGCTCACATTGAAGATGTCGAAGCTATAGTTCAAGAAAGATTAAGTCAGCAACAACAATTATGGAGCCAACAACAACAAGTGAAACAACAATTATGGAGCCCACAACAACAACAGCAATAATAAATATGGAGGCAACAACAACAAATATGGAGCCCAGAACAATAAGAAAAACAACAAGCGCATGAAGCCGAGATAAGTAGTATGAAGAATCAAATGGAAGAATTTATGCGCATGTTTAGTGCTGGAGCTAGAACTGGAACGTCACGGGCTTCTCAGGTATTATTAATTATTATGTTTATATATTTAATTATTTATATTTTTATGAAACGTTATGCTCTCTTTTTGTTGCCCATGTAATAAATAATTTTTTGGTTTTTTTTGTTTCTCAGCCGAGGCATGAAATGGAGCATGAAACTAGTTCATATGAACCTGAGACATCACATGAGCCTTTACCTTCTCCGGTATTATAATATTATTTTTGTCTTTTATGTAATCAAGGAATTCAATAATCAATATTGATGTTCAAAATACTAATTCTTCTATTTCCACAGACTATGGAGACTACAAATGACTTCATTGTTATGTTACCCAGTTTCATAACTAGGAAAGTGAATGAAAATGAAGCAATAACTCTAGTATTAGATTCAGTAGTATTTGGGTGTGTTGAATCAACAAGTACATACTTTGAAGTATCAGAGTTGTACGATTTTCTAAATTTACAAAAAAAATGGAGTTAACATCATATTCGCACGCATTGGGTGAGTACTGACTACTGACTACTGAATATCAAATATTACAAAATTAAAAAAAATTATTAGTATATAAATTGATTTTGAATTTACATATTTTATCGCAGGTACATAGATTCTCAATTAAAGAAATTTACATACAATAGAGGTGTATATTTTCATAATCCAATAGCCATTTGTTATTTTGATGATCCCTATGCTAAGGTTAATTCAAAGACAAGAGTTGATAATCTACAAAACAGGTTTATTCAACCCCAATGAGAACCTTTATTATTTTTGCCCTATCATAGATTGTAAGTGTGAAGTATCTCTATATCAATGATTATTAAAAAATTTTATTCGAGTGAAGTTATTAGTTTTTTCATTTATTTCATGGAGAACATTGGATGTTGGTTATTATTGATTATGATAACAATACAGTTTATTGGCTTGATCCCCTAAGTCATGACATTCGTGATGATATTAAAAATATCATTACAAAGTAAGTTTATTAATTATTTATTTACTTATTTTCCTATTTCGAACTCAGATTTGGCTATAAACTAATTTTTTTTAATATTTTATGAAGTGCATTTAAGGATTTAGCAAAAGAACGGCATACAAATTTTCGCAAACCAAAGGTTTTAAAGTGGAAGCCGGTAAGTTATAGACTTATAGCCAAAATGAGTTTATGAATTCTAAATTTTAAATATTTAAAAATTTGTAATTAAAATACTTACCAATTGTTTAATTTTTGTAGTGCTCAATACAACCGGATAGTATTCAATGTGTGTACTATATCATGTACTACATGATTGACATAGTTGATGATCTTAGAAGTGTGTAAATGTCATCATTGGTAAGTTAAGTGCATGTAGATTAGTAAGTGATAAATTCATAATAATTATGTTGAATTGATTTTAACAATTTTTTTATTACAAATCTATAATGGAGTGAAACAATTTTCGCCGAAGAAAATAGATAATATTAGAAATAAAATTTGTGCTTATATAATCAATAATTGTGTTTGACTAACTTCATACTTGTAGTCTTGTATAGAAGTAGAACAAATGAAAATTATCTTCTTTACTCTTGTAAATGACAGTGGTCTTTAATTCTTTATAGTTTATACTTTAAATGATCTTTAAATTGTTTTTTTGTAGAATAATCGCATATTGCAATTCATTTGATAGTTCTTTAAATTGTTCATTGTAATGATTTTTTAGCTTAAGAGTTAAGATTAGCTGGTTATTTCATTGTTCAGACCTAACTCTGCAATCTATAGGTCATGTTGGTGAAAGATAGAAGACCAAAACAATAACAATCTTGCTTCATCCATTGATACCAATGACCTTAATCCCAAAATAGATCCTAAAATAAAAGCAAAGTCAAATGATCCTGGTTGGAAATATAGTCATTGGCCCGACATAAAAGATAAAAAATATAGTTAAATGTAATTTGTGTGATAGATTGATAAAAGGTGGTACTAAAAGGTTGAAGCAACACTTATGCGGCAGGTATGGAGATGTATCCAAGTATTTTAAGATTACTTCTAAAATAGCAGCTAAGATGTATTCAGCTTTAAATGGTAAAAAAGGATAATGTGCATCTGACTGCTGATGATGACAATGAGAGTGAATGATAAGGAGAGCCAACAGGATCACATAATGTATCCCCGGCATTATCTACTGTTAAATTGTCATTTGTCCCAAGTTCTAGGACAAGTGCCAAAAAGAGAAAAGTAATACACTTGCCACAAAAAAGGGGCAATATGGATGCTCATGTGAGGCATGCTCCTGAAGATGTAGTAGATGATAGACGTGTTAAAGGCGCGTCACAAACTACTATCGAAGATGTTTTAGGTCACCATAAGAAAAAAAAGAGTTGATAGTTATGTTGTCGAATGGTTCTACGAGTGTGGAATTCCATTCAATGCTGCAAAGACACGAAGTTTTGAGGTCATGCTTAAAGCAGTTGGACAGTATGGGTTTGGTTATAAAGGCCCTAATTATCATGATTTGAGAGTCTCATTATTATCGAATACAAAGTATAAAGTTAAGGAGATGAAGACAACTTATCAAGCGTATTGGAGGAGATATAGTTGCACACTTATGTCAGATTATTGGACAGACAGGAGAGGGAGACATTTGATCAATTTCCTTGTCAATTATCCAGAAGAATCTTTTTTATGAGTTCAGTAGATGCATCCAGTCATATTCAAGATGTCGCAATGTTATTCGAGTTGTTTGAATGATTAGAGAGATAGGAGCTGAGTGCGTTGTTCAGGTAATTTTTTTAATCTCACTAATTTTCATATTTCAAGTTAATCGTCTACAAGACTACAACTTTCAATGTATACAAATTACAAAGTTATGTTGTATGTCTTGTATGCAGGTGGTGACTGACAATGTTTCAAATTATAAGGCAGCTGGTAAAATTTTAATGGAGATAAGACCAACATTTTTTTGGACTTCGTGTGCAGCTCATTGTATTAATCTTATGCTAGAGGAAATAGGTAAGCTAAAATAGAATGAAATTGTTATAAGAAAGGTAAGGATGATCACAAATTTCATATACATACACACTCGTTTACTTGATGCAATAAGGACTACTATAAGTGGTGATCGAGTGCGGCATTCAGTGACTAGATTTGCAACATCGTTCCTTACTCTACAAAGTGTGCTTAAACATGAGGAGAAGCTGAGATTATTCTTTGTGTCGCCTTCATGAAATGCCGCTAATTTGGAAAAAACAGAAGCCGGAAAACAAGTTGTTGAAATATTATTTTCAACCATTTTTTGGCATGGAGTAAGAGATTGCCTAAAAGGAGGAAACCCATTGATTGTTGTTTTGTAATTAGTAGATGGAGATGAAAGGCCGGCTATGCCTGAAGTATTGTGGCAATGGAAGAAGCTAAATAAAAGATCAAAGATCATTTTGATAACAAAGAAAGATTATTTAAAAAGATTATTGATATTGTTGAAAATAGATGGACAAATTAAATGGAGCAAAAGTTGTACAGGGCGGCTTTATTTCTAAATCCAAGCAAATATTTTGAATATGAGGAAAAATATAATGATGATGTCTGGAAATTTCAAGATGCTTTCAATGATATTATTGCAAGACTAATGCCCGATCAAGAATTGCAAGACAAGATTGCAGATCAAGACACGAACTACAAAGCATCTTGAAATAGTTTTGGAAAGCATATGACTATTAGGCAACGAACCACCTGAAATCCAAGTAAGTATTGATTAAGTTTTTATTTTATCTTAAATTATTTATATATCAAATAATTTATATTTATTTTAAATGAATAGTGGATTGGTGGGGTGCACATGCAGGACCGAATGTTGACCTTACAAAGGTAGCATTGCGCATACTTGGCTTATATTGTTCTTCTTCTAGTTGTATGCACAGCTGGAGTACTTTTGAGTTTGTAAGTATACAAATATTCAATATAAAAATTAATATTTTTATATTAACTAATATTTTTCATTTATCTTGATTCAGATTCACACCAAGAAAAGAAATAGATTGGAGCATCAAAGGCTTAGTGATCTTGTATACATCCAATATAATCGTCGTCTACAAGCACGATTCCAAGAAAGACGTGAAAAGGAAAGAAATTACAACCCTTTAGTGTTTGATGAGCTAGATTGAAGTAGTGAGTGGATGATGAACAAACCAGAGGATGCACTAGTTTTTGAAGATGATAATCTCACATGGGAAGTTGTAGAGAGAGCTATTGGAACTGAGGCTCGAAATTTATGAAGTGGAGCTGGAGCTAATCCTCAACTATTGGATGAAGAGGATGAAGATTTTGATCATTTTTTCTTTGCCAATGATGATGAAAATATTGAAGATAATTATGGGCAAAAGACAAGTACCTCAAACCAACCAAGCACATGCAATACAAATGACGACTTACTGGATGATGATTTTAGTTGATCTTTTATGATTTTTTTAAATTTTTTTTTAAAAACATTATTCATGTTAATATGTTATTGTGCATTGGATGAAGACATTTTGGATTTGACAACAATACTATAATATGATTTGTTTGTGTTCCGTTTTCTATTATTGCTTTCTCTGAAGTCAAAAATCTGTGTGATTGTGTGTTTGTATTTGGTAGTTTGGTAGTCTGGTAGATTGACATTGTTTTTTCATACTGGCTACTGCTAACTGTCCATATATCAGAAGCTACTACTTACTGCTATGAAGAAAAAATATATGGTTATGTTTGTACTTTGTATTTGGTAGTTTGGTAGATTGGCATTATTTTTTCTTACTGCTAAGTGCTCATATATCAGAAGATAATGCTTACTACTATGAAGGAAAAATCTGTGTGGTTGTGTTTGTATTTGGTAGTTTGGGACTTGCTAAACATTCTGTTTTAAGTTTTAAAAAAGGAGGTTTAGACTGCGGTTATTATAATAACTGTAGTCTATAGACGTCTATAGAAGATGGTTATTATAATAACTATAGTCTATAGTAACCGCAGTCTATAGAATGCCAACTATAGACTGTGGTTATTATAATAATTGTTGTCTATAGTCTGGCTTTAAGACTGCGGTTATAATAACCGCAGTATATAATAACCACCGTCTATAGAATGTCAACTATAGATTGCGGTTATCATATTAACCACAGTTTTAAAGCCTGCAAACTATAGACTGCGGGTTATTATAATAACCACAGTCTATAGTCTGTTTTTTTTAAAAAAAATTGAGTAAATTGGCATCTTGCGACTTGCTCGTCTTGTGGTCGCCTAGGCATCCACCTTGTCGCCTAAGCGTCAAGGCGCCCAGTGCTCGCCTTGGTTCGCCTTGACGTCGTGATAAGAATGGTATTTGCAGCCTCAGCCTAGAAATATTCTGGGAGATAAGTTTCATTTAATAGAGTTCTACCAGCCTCTATGAGAGTTCTATTCTTCCTCTTAGCTATCCCATTTTGCTGGGGTGTTCTTGGAGAGGAAAACTCTTGTTGAATCACATGATGTTCACAGATTCTTGTCACGTATTCAGACTGAAACTCAGTCACATGGTTACTTCTGATTTTGACAGCAGTACTATTCAACTCATTCTGTATTTGCATGACAAATGTCTTGAAGATATCTGGGGTTTCAGACTTTTCCTTCAAAAAGAATACCTAAACAAATCTGGAAAAGTCATCAACTGCCACAAAGGTATAGAACTTCCTACCTATGCTATGAACTGGCATTGGACCAAACAAGTCCATATGCAAGAGGTATAAACACTTCACAGAATCTTTAGTCTCAATGGTTTTGAAGGAAGCTTTTGTCTGCTTACCCTTTTGACATGCAGAGCAAATACCTTCCTTAGAGTATTTCATGTTAGGACCATTCATAAATAACCCTTTACTATAGAGCTTTCCTATATTCTTATAATTCAAATGAGCTAGTCTCTTATGCCATTTGACATAATGTGAGGCTTTCTCATTTGCAACTAGACAAATGGGAGTGTCTGATGATAAACAAAGAAAATTAAGATAATAGACATTCCCACTCCTAGTACCAGTCAAAATGACCTCTTGGTCACTTGATCTTCTTATATGGCACTTATCCTTATGGAAAGAAATGACATAGCCAAGATCACATAGTTGGCTTATGCTTATAAGGTTATGTTGCAACCCTTCCACATAAGCCACTTTTGTGAAAGTGACTAAGACATTAGTATTTTTCCATAACCTTTGGTGACCCCTCTATCTAATCCACCAAATATCACCTTAGGTCCATCCTTTATTGGAATTAAATCCTTCAGGATGCACTTTGTTCCAGTCATGTGCCTTGAATAATCACTGTCCAAGTACCATATAGGGGTATGACAACATGGACTCACCTGCAAGAAATAAATCCTTTACCCTTAGGACCCCAATTCTTATTGGGTCCTAGGTGCCTGTTAGGCTCAAAATGAATATGCCTGCCTACAGCTCTTTTGACAGGTAAGCCAACATTAACTCTCTAGATAATATTATTGTGTCAACAATCAATGGCATAGTGGCCCACTTTGCCATGGCACCAGCACTAATAGATGTTGTACCTTCTTTTAAGGGCTAGTTTAACAGCATTGCTGTCAGCAGCTCTTAGTCTAGCAGGTACAGCAGCAACCTCTTTCTTATGTCTTCTAGCCACAGCCTGATTTGAGATATGTCTAGCAGCAGAGGTACTTGGAGTATCTTGAACCCTACCAGCAGCGGCCTTCTTTTCAGAGTGCGTGCTCATGATGTCTTCTGATATACCCATGTCTAGTTTGCCAACAGACTTTCCTTTGGTCTAATTATGGACTGGCAGATTTTAAAAAGGGGATGCAGCCTTATTCTTGAGTGTTGGGGCATGTGCACCAAAAACAAATGATCCAGGATGGGCTATTTGAATTTCTTCATGGGATGCCTTGTAGGCACTAACACCCTTATCATTCCTACCACCATAGTGGTGAATAGCTTTGTTCCCATTGGTGGATCCACCATTCTCCCCATGACCATAGATGCTCTCTTGGTCATACCTATTAGATGGTAGCAGCACACTCCTGAAAGGAATAGGATGCTTGTAGGCTAGTGGCTGTATTGGAGCTTTGCCATTCCTTTTGGAATTGGTAGCTTTAGTGTTCCCTTTAAAGTCTAACCCCTTCTTATCCTTTTGGGAGGAGAAGGAATCTATCAACGGCAACACAGAATATGGCTTTGAAAACTTAGTCACTAGCTCCTTCTCCTTTTGGAATTTACCGTCAAGATTTCTGATCTGATCATTCTTAAAGGTTATGGTGCTCATCTGAATAATAGTAATGTTCTTCAGTTGGCTAACTTTCCTAGTTTTTGGCTCTAGCAAAGTTGCTGTTTCAGAATGCTGGGAAGCAGCAAGCTTTAGAGATGCAATCTCCTAAGTCTGTTGTTTGGTCAGCAGCTTACTCCTTCTGAATGCTTCCAGAAATTCATCATATCTTTCAATCATTTGATTTATGTCTTCCTCATATTCAAAGTCATATTAATTTCTTGATGAAGAAGTACTTGAATCTGGACCAATCACATACTTAGACTTGAATGAAGAGTGTACCTTAGATGGTACAGGCTGATCCTGACAGGATTCCTTATGTGATCTTGCCATCAGCCCAATGTAGGCTTCATCATCGTCTTCCGATTCTGACGAGGAAGACTCAGTCCAGCTTTTCTCCCTCTTAGCAATGAAGGTTTTCTCCTTCTTGCTTCTCTTGTGATGATGATTCTTTTCACCAGCCTCTTTCTTCTCAAGACAATCAGCCACAACATGACATGGCTTGCTGCAATAGAAACAAACATTCTTTTTAGAAAAATGTTTACCATGTTTTGGATCATACCTGTCCTTTTTGGAGGGTGCCTTCTTATTTTTGTAGTAGTCATCTTTGTGTTGGAAGTAAGAGATAGTTTGCTCCTCCACCCCTTCTTCTTCATCATCTTCATAAACTGCCTTAAGAAAGCAGCAAACTCCTCATCAGACATATTACAGCCTGATTCCTCTTGATCTGAATCATCTGACTCAGCTGGCCTTCTTAGGGGAGAAGGATTCTTCTCCTTGCTCCTTTTGGAGCTATCTGCCTTGAAGGCCACATCAGTTTATTTGGCCTGGCCTCTGCTAGTCTTCTCTTCCTCCTTCCTTATTGTCAACTGCATCTCATATGAAAGCAGCTTACTAAACAGAGTGGATGGTGGAGTATTTGCCAGCTTTGCCACTTCTATAATGGCACATATCTTAGTGTCTCAGTCTCTAGTAAGAGACCTAAGGAACTCATCATTTAGCTCAGAATTACTAAAGGCCCTGTCATAGGTATTTAGCTCATTAACCGTCCTGAATAACCTTTCATAACAACTAGTTATGGTCTCCTCCCTGATTTGTCTGAAAGCTTCATACTCTTGATTTAGCATTGACTTTCTATCATCTCTTACTTCCTAAGTACCTTCCATGTAAACTATCAAGGTGTCCTATATTTCCTTTGAGGTCTTGCAGTGCACTAAGTTTTGAAAGGTGGAGTCATTTATGGCACTGACTATAATGTTTTGTGCCCTCTTATCCATTGTTGCTAAGATGACTTCATCCTTAGTCATTTCAGTGTAGTTCTTTGGAGTCTTAATATTTGCATCAAGGCCAGATGTTTTCATTGGGATGAAGGGTCCTTCTTGAATTGTGATATAGATCCTAGTATCAGATGCTTCTATGAACAATCTGACCCTTTCTTACATATGCCAAAAGACTCCTTCCTGCAGAGAGAAAGTTTCATGGATCCAAGCTCTTTGTGATTCTCTCCTGAACCCATCTTAACCTTCTGACAGCTACCCTGGAGATCTACTCAGACTATTAAGCCTTTTATTAAGTAACCTCCCTCTAATACCACTTGAAAGTCTTTGATTACAAGGATAGTTAATCACCTAGAGGGGGTTGAATAGGTTATTGCAGTCTTCTGTAGTTCTTTAAAATCTTCTATGACTTATGTCCTATTGTGTATACATAATTCAGCTTTCAATAACACAATACTCAGCATAGAAAAAACATAAAACACAACACACCAGATTTTATAGTGGTTCCCCAGTGTATGGGTACATCCACTGTCCCTCTCCGCCTTCCTAACAGTATGTTAGACAAGGCTCTTCTCCAAAAACTATGGCTCCTCAGAGATTACATCACGATCCAACCGGATCAATCAGTCTCCACTGAGACTTACAACACAGGCTCACAGCCCTCCATATAGTAATCTCTTGACTACCAAATGCAGGCACAACTGCCCTTAACACAGGCTGGGAGAAAAAACCCCACACAGATCCACATAAGGATCCAATCATAGGCCCACAGACCTAATATAGATCTCACAGATCCTTCTCATAGCCTTTATAATTTAGGCTTTACAATAAAATCACATAGATCTCTCACACAGCCTAATTAATCTAGGCCTCTACACAGATCTATCACAGATCCATAGATTTTGAAAGAGGAATGTTGATTCGACTCAAGAGAAATTGCTCCCTGAGTCGATTTCTTCCTGGGCTACGAAAATCTCAGCCCTATCTGCTTCCCAGCAACAAGAAAACTGATCTTCAATGGTCTGCAACTTGTGTTGGAAATTCCTCAGAATCTTGATTTTGTACTTGCTTATGAAAATAGGGGAAGACAATCTTTAAATAGCTAACCTGAAAGTCAGATTACAATTCCTCTGCATTATTCTTCTATCCAGTCAGAATCTGGCAAAGATATCTTCTTCTTCTTCAATTCAGCAAGGTCTGGGAGTTTGTTCCAACACCAAAGGGCCACAATGTCATAGGGACAAAGTGGATTTATAGAAACAAGCTTGATGAGAGTGGGATCATAGTGAAGAACAAGGCAAGACTAGTTGCCAAAGGATACAGGCAGGAAGAGGGCATAGACTTTGATCAGACTTTTGCTCCAGTGGCAAGGTTGGAAGCAATAAGGCTATTCCTTGCCTATGCAGCATATCAAGGCTTCAAAGTGTTCCAAATGGATGTTAAGTCAGCATTCTAAATGGAGACTTAAAAGAGGATGTCTATGTAGAACAGCGCTCAGGTTTTGTTGATTCACTCAAACCTAATTATGTTTATAAACTTAGGAAAGCTTTATATGGGTTGAAACAAGCCCCAAGGTCTTGGTATGAAACCATGTCTACTTTCCTCATTGAGAACAAATTCTCAAGGGGAAAATAGACAAGACTCTATTCCTTAGAGAATCTAAAGGAAAGATCATCCTAGTCCAAATATATGTTGATGACATAATATTTGGTTCTATTGAAAACAACCTTTGTAGAAAGTTTGTAAAACTTATGCAAGGGAAGTTTGAGATGAGTAGTATGGGAGAACTTAAGTTCTTCTTGGGACTCCAAGTAAGACATATTGATGATGGCTTATCCATATCCCAGTCTAAGTTCACCCAGGAGTTAATTAAGAAGTATGGTATGGATTCATCCACTACCATGAGAACTCCAATGGGGACAAGTATGTCTCTAAGTAAAGATGATGCAGGGAAACCTGTAGATGAGTCTTTGTATAGAGGGATAGTTGGCTCCCTCCTTTATCTGACTGCTAGTAGACCAGACATCATGTATGCTACATGTTTTTGTGCTAGGTACCAATCCTGCCCTAAAGAATCTCATTATACTACTGTCAAAAGGATTTTGAGATATCTTAAGGGCACACCTAATCTAGGCCTTTGGTATCATAGGAATAGAGATTTTCTACTAATAGGCTATTCAGATGCAGACTTTGCAGGATGCAAAGTAGATAGGAAAAGCACAACAGACACCTGTCAATTTCTAGGAGGAAGATTTGTGTCATAGAGCTGTAAGAAGCAGACTAGTGTGGCAATTTCCACAGCTGAGTCTGAGTATGATGCTGCAGGAAGTTGTTGTGCACAGCTGTTGTGGATACAGCATCAGTTAGAAGATTATGGTATTCAGGTAAGTAGAGATTCATTATTATGTGATTCTACTAGTGTTATTTCTATTGCTCATAATCCTGTTTTTCATAGTAGAACAAAGCATATAAAAAAAGATACCATTTTCTTAGAGATCATGTAGAAAAAGAAGATATTTCTTTAGAATTTGTTAATACAGATTTACAAATTGCTGACATGTTCACTAAGCCATTAGATTAAACTAAATTCAATAATTTCAAAATTGAATTAGGAATGTTGAACATAAATTAGTTTAACAAATTTGGCTAAGTAAAATTGTGTCGACACAAAAAGTTGTCTGTGTCGACATATAGTAGTTTATGTTGACACTCCAGGAAAGTGATGTCGACATATCTAGAAAATTGGTGTCGACACTTCAGAGCAGTTGTGTCGACACATCCAGAAGTTGTGTCGACACTTAGAATTAGAGTCGACACGGAATTTCTGTCAAACTGATAAGTATGTCTGTGTCGACACATCATCAATTGGTGTCGACACATAGAAGTCAACACTTCTGTCGAGACATTAGAAGTCTGTGTAAACATATTTCAACTGTGTCGACACATTAAGAGAATTTTGACGTGCCTTTTGAACTTCATTATTTAGAAGGGTATAAATAGGTCAACAACATATTCTGTTGACACACTCTCCATATTTTCGAGAACAAAACCTTGTGTCGACAAATTCTCTCTTCTCAATCCAAGATTTCTCTCAACCCCAATGGCGCCAAAGCTTGAAGATAACGTCAACGAAGGCTATGAGCTGGTTCGCAACGCTTTTGATAATGTGGAACCGGAGATTAAAACAGTAGTTACCATAATTACTGTGAATGGTTTGGAATTTCTGGTATCCGAACCTACAAAGATATGGAAGAAAGAAATACTGGAATTCTATGCCGCAGCTACTTTAGATTCGACTGGACTTAAGATCAAATCTACAGTTCAAGAAGCTAAAGATAAACTTACCATGAAGAGCTTGAGAAAAACTCTTCAACTCCCAAGAAGTCAAGAAGAAGAAGAAGTTACCTCATTCAAGACTAGAGAAGCACTTCAGTGGTGTGGATTGGATCCCACCATGAAGATTGGATCTACAATGAACAGGAAAGGGATGAATCTGCAAGGAAAATTCCTTTCTGAAGTGGTTGGAAAGGTCATTCTCTGCAAGCCAGGGGGACATGATAGGGTTTCAGCCTATATGTTCATCCTGATGACCAGGATTATCTTCAGACTGAACACAGATTGGTCTGCAGTAATCTTTGAAAAGATTAAGGAAGGTATCAAGAAGACAAATCTGGGAAGAATCATGAGTCTCTACATGGCTGGAACAATTCCAGAAGTAATGGCACAGACTATTGGTTCTAAGATCAACCACATGAGAAGAATGGATATAAGGATAATCTCCAGATGGGATAGATTCCTAACAAAGGACATGCTTGATGAAGAGAGGCCAGAGATTGCTGAAAAATCTCCTGCTCAAGACATTAGACTTGATGATCAGATACAGGGGGAGCCTCATCTTGAGGAAGAGCCAACACACTTAGAAAGTGAAATGGCTACTCAAACTATTCTTGAGGTAATCCAAGAAGTTAATCAAACTATTTTCAATAATGAGGATGAAACACTACTGTGCCCTTGGTTGATGTTGACCAGACCACTCACCTCAACAATCAAGCACAGGATATTATCATGGAGGATACATCTACAGCTGCTGATGCTCTAGAGTTAAGAGTGCCTACAGTCCAACCTCAATAGGAGTTTACCCTTGAAGAGTTGTTCCTTGATATAGTTCAAGCCAGGACTGAGGGGGAGCAAGCTGTAGTTGAGGGGGAGCAAGTCAGGACTGAGGGGGAGGAGTAAGGGACTCAGGGGGAGTTACCTAGATCTGACAAAGAGCTGCCCACAAGTCCAAAGGACACTGTGAATCTAGAAAATACCTCAGCTTCAGAAGATGAAGCAGAAATTCAAACCAAGAAGAGAAATCTGATGGTTTTCAAAAGGAGAAGCCAAAGCTATAAAAGGGCATTGCAAACTGCTCCACAACCTGCCCCAGCCACTGATTATAGCTCCTTTCTGGTATCTTTGTAAGTAAAGTTAGATGAACAAAGAATAGTCATGGAGAAATATATGGATGGGACCCATAAAGATCTACAATTCTCCTTGGCTCAAGATATCAAATCTATAAGATTTGAAGTAAATCAGAACAAGAAGGAAATGACAGATTGCTTCCACAAAGGTGGCAATGTTGTAGTCTATATTGCAAAACAACAAGAAGGAATAAAGACTCAAGTTGATGATATTGCTGTTAAGCAAGGCTATGTCCTGGAAAATCAACTAAGGATGAATGACAATCTAACTGAATCACATAATGTGATTGTTACAGAATTAAAGAATACTGCTACTTCCCTGACTGAGGCAAGGGCTAAAGATAAGTCAGCTTTTGATAAACAATTACAGGAAGAACTAGCTGTTATACAAACAACTATTAAGAATTCTCAGAAGATCATTTCTGATCAGCTACTGAAATTAAGGTCATTTTATAAAGATGCTGTTAATTATCTAGATGAACAAGTAATATTTCAGAAAGATGACCTCAGAGCTCATATTGAGAGAGAAGTCATAAAGGGGGAGAGAGTGTTAGTCAAAGCAGGCTCAGATCATGTGTTGGAACACCCTATTACTAATTTGGGTCAGGATCACTGTGTCTCTAGGAATCTGTGTTTGACCTTCTGTATAGCTTAATAGGTCAATTAGAATTGAGTCTAAGGGTTAGAAGTCTAGGATTGGAAGCTGTCCTGAAGACCAAGTTTTTCTGTAGACCAAGTCTAATCGTCGAGCTCAGCACGACGTTTCGTCGAACTCCGGTCGACGATCGTCTAGCTCAACTTCGACAGATCGTCGAGCTCCATTCGACGATCGCTGAGCTCAACCTCATAATATCGTCGAGCTCCACTCGACGATCGCTGAGCTCAACTTCGCAATATCGTCGAACTCCATTCGACGATCGGTGAGCTCAGGTCGACGATCTTGACTCTGCATTGGATCCTTATCTCTGAGCTCAGTTTGACGATCTTTGAGCTCAGATCGACGATTATTTTGCTGCTTGAATTTTCCAGTTCGCTGAGCTCAGCTCGACGATAGCAGAGCTCAGTTCGACGTTTTCAGTTATCTTTCAGAATTCAAATTCAAATCAGATATAAGTTATTCTGCATTTAATTCAGAAGATCTGCCAGCCGTTTTCATTTACTTCTGGACCAAGTTTCAAGGGATTTTTCAAGGAATAATTCAGTGGACTTTCCTTCAGAAGAAATTATGCAATTAAGGCTGTAATCAATGCAGACCAACGGCTATCTTTGACAGAGTGATATTCTATTCTGGCACAGAGAATAAAAGACAGAATGTTTTTGAATGAAAAAGAGAAGAAATACAGAGATTAACAAGAAGAGGACACACAACTCAGAATACAGAGACTCTTTCAAAATATTCTGTCAACAAGAATTCTGAAGAACACTTCTCAAAGAGATCAAGTTTTCAAAAATCATCAGATCTCCTCAGCTTTCAAAGTGTTCGAGGCCAACATCATCTCAAGACTCCAGACACTCAACATTTCAGCTTGCTGAAATCATCTATTGCTGGAGTTCTACATTTGAAGGCCTATCACCCTCAAGCAAAGCTCTTCTTCCTGAAGATTTCAAGGACTCAGGGGGAGCTTTTACATCAATCCACTTAGTCTTCTCAGTTGATTGAGAAAGAGAAGACTGCCATAACTCTCTCACCCCCACTCTGTAAAGGGTTTTTCAAACTCCCTTCAAAAGTTTGAATCTGGTTTTTGAGCACCTTGTCAAAAGCTCATTGGTGGCAAGACACCTGATCAAAAAATCTGATTTGGTTTTTGAGCACCTTATCAAAAGCTCATTGGTGCCCAGGACACCTGATCAACTCATCCTGCAGTGGATTCCTACCTAGGGTGGTAGAAGAGTGGATGTACCCAAGTTTGGGGAACCACTATATTTCCTTGTGTCATCTGGTTCTGCATGTTTTCTTTTTGTTTCTGGCCTAGATTTTCTTGTGCTTAGTTTCTGCATAGCTTAGTTTTGTGATTAGTTGTATTTCTGCTTCCCTGCTCACACTCATTACAACAATTGTTGTAAAGCTTTGCAAAAGTTTTTCTTTGTGTTTAAAAAGCACCATATACTCTATTCACCCCCCTCTAGAGTATATCAGATCTAGTTTCCCCTTTCATCATGCTAAATGGATATATAATAGCATCAGAGCCACCCTTGGATATCCACCCCTATGTGATGATGATAATGTATCTGAGTCAGGTGTGCAACCTGCTTATTTTGAAGGTGATCACCCTGAAGTTGCTCAGGTCATTTACCCTCCAGCAAATTTTGATATGATTCAGCTAGAAGTACATTCAATGTACAGCCCTCCAGAGGGTACTAAAAATGTTATCATTGAGAAAGTAGAAATGTCAGAGGCAGCTTTGAACAAGGAGCAAGAATCTCAACTTTCAAAGAAACGATTCAGAGAACAGGCTGAGTTGAAGCCTGATTTTGAGCAGTGGAGTCCTACTTCCAGGAATATTATCTTGACTGCCTGGAAAGCTGTGAAGGACCAGACCCATAAAAGGGGAAAATGATACACTGAGCAAGAATGGGACAAGCATGAAGCTAGGCAGGAAGCCATTCTACAATATAGAAGAAAGGCAAAAGCTGGGAAGCTACCTCCTAATGCTCAGGAGCCTAGCAAGTACTTCCCAAAGCCTTTTCATTATTTTGAAAGGCAAAGGATAAGGGCTGAAGAACAAAAGAAGAAATATCCGAAGGGCAAGAAGCCAGCTGAAGATACTGAAGCTCCAGTACAAGCCAAGATCCAGTCAGGCAAAGGCATAGTCCTTAAGGAGACTGATCAGCCTTAGAATAGAATAACTAGATTTTACAATATTGTAATCTTTAGTTTTAAAAATCTATGTAAACTACTGTTAAGAAACTTTTGAAAGTTTAAACAAAACAATGATTAATGCTCATTATGTTTGCATCATTATTCTGTGATGACATTTTATACATGTTTTGTTTATAAGTTACCCTGTCATGTAATGTTTTTATACATCATAATGTGTGTTTATTATGAATGGTGTATATCATTGACTAAGGGTTATGACTTCTCCAAATAAGGGGAGATTGTTGGGTACATTGGAAAATGTGTACCAGATTTCAAGAAGTCTTACCTTACTCAATGATATGCATCAAGGTGTATTTGATGTTGTTTTGAGTTTATATGTGCAGGTTAAGAAAATGCAGGAATGCAGGAAAAGTTTCTAAGTCCATGAGTCGACACCAGAAGAAGTTGTGTTGTCACTTATGAAGGCTTGTGTCGACACCAGAAGAAGTTGTGTTGTCACTTATGAAGGCTTGTGTCGACACTAGAGAAAAGCTGTGTCGACACCTGGAGTCAATTGTGTCGACACTTGGAAAGGTTGTGTCGACACCAGAAGAAACTTTGTTGACACACAGAGGCAGAGTCGACACACAGAAAAGCTTAGTCGACATCAACTGTGTCGACACATAGAGGCAGTGTCGACACACAGAAGACTTTGTCGACATCAACTGTGTCTACACACAGGACTTGTGTCGACACAAAGCAGAGTTTCAACAAAGTTGATTTTTGTGAAGAGAAGAAGTGACTGTGTCGACACACATAACTAGTGTCAACACATTCTACAGAAGCTGTGTCGAGAAGCAGTGTCAACACCAAGGGAGCTGTGTCGACACCACCAAGGCTTGTGTCAACACTTAGTCTACTTGTGTCGACACATGATGAAGTTCAGTCTCGACACTTTGCTGACAGAGAGAGTTTCAAGAAGTGACTGGAAGATTTGACAGCTGCCATAACCAACCGGTCTACTGCAACTGTTAGAGCTGTCAGAAGTTCGTTAGAAACTGGATCAGTCGGTTACCATGAAGGAAGTCTATATAAAGACATTCTCTATCAACAGAAGGACATACATATGACATGAGATAAAGACACGAAAAATAGAAGAAGATTTTCAACAGAAGATCTAAGAAGACATTCTCAAGTGGTGATCTACTCAGAGTTTGTCAAGAGAATTCAAAGAAGAATTCAGAAGAATCTTCAGAAGAATTTGGAGAGAGAGAGCTCCATCTATTCAAGTGAAGAAAGGGACTTACATCAAAAAGTCTCTTAAGTGCAGATTCTGAACCAGTCTGCCAAGAAGAATTCAGATTGATTTCTGAATTTCAAGAAAGAACCTGATTGAAGATCAACTTCAAAAGAGATCAACCCTACTGTGTTCAGATTCAAGAAGTTTTGAAGAAAGCTAAGACAGGTTGATCTCTAACATCAGATTCTTTCAAGAACTGATCAAGAAACCTTCCATCCTTTCTCTCTCAACCAGGGTGGTGGTAAATTTCAAATTTACATCTATTTTTTGTAGTATATTTTTAAGATCTGAGTTGTAAGCCTGATTTATAAAGGCTGAGTTGTAGGAGATTAAGTTCTCTGAGTGGTAGACCTTGTTGAAGGCTGAGGTAGGGCTGTGATCCTGAGTTGTAGGAGATATTCATCTCTGAGTTGTAGGCCTTGTTGTAGGCTGAGGTAGGGCAGATTGTCTGAGCTGTAGGAGTGTGGACTCACTCGGAGTTGTAGGAGCCTTGTTTGGGTTCTGAGCTGTAAGATCTGCGGATCTGAGGAGAAGGAAAGATGTTAGGCCGAATCTAGCACACTGCTAGATAGGCGAAGGGGGAAAGAGGATGTACCCAGACCTTGGGGAACCACTATAAATCAGTGTGTCATCTGTGATTGTGTGTGGTATTGTTATTTTTGTGTTGTGATAGCTGTAGAATTATATGTTTCTATTAATTAACTGAATTAATATTCTGCCTTAGAAGAAAAAGGAATTGCACCTATTCACCCCCCCCCCCCACCTTAGGTGTTTAGGAACCAATTCTTTCAAGTGGTATCAAAGCGAGGTTCCTCAAAGAAAGACGTAACAGTCTGAGTAAGATCTGTAAGGCAGAATTAAGTTAAAGAAGATGGGTTCAGGAGAAAATCATAAAGAACTTGGTTCAATGAAGTTGTCTATCTGCAGAAAGGAAATCTTTGGAATATGGAAGGAAAGGGTCAGACTATTTATGGAGGCATCTGATCCTAGAATTTATATAACAGTTAAGGAAGGATCATATATTCCAATGAAGGTTTCTGTTCTTGATGCTAATCAAAGGATTCCTAAGGATTTTTCAGAAATGACAAAGGATGAGATCATCTTGGCTACAATGGATAAAAGAGCACAGAATATTATAGTGAGTGTCATAGATGACTCAACATTCCAGAATCTGATTCACTGTAAAATCTCCAAGGAGATGTAGGACACATTGGTTGTCTACATGGAGGGTTCTGAAGAGGTTAGGCAAGATAGAAAGTCTATGCTTAATCAAGAATATGAGAGTTTCAGACAAGCCAAGTCTGAAAGCATAACTGAATGTTATAAGAAGTTCTACAGAATTGTAAATGAACTAATGTCCTATGGAAGAATCTTCAGTACATATGAGCTGAATGAAAAATTCCTTAGGTCTTTGACTAAGGATTGGGATACAAAGATCTGTGTCATAAGGGAAGTGGCCAGACTGGCAGAAATTTCACCTCCAACACTGTTTGGCAAATTACTGTCTTATGAGATGCAGCTGTTGGCCAGAAAGGAGGAAGATAAAAATACAAAGGTTGACACTAGAGAAAAGTCAGTGGCCTTCAAGGTAGAAGCCACAAGGAAGAATAGGAGGATGTCTCCATCTTCTCCTAAGAAAGCTACAGAAGTGATCTCAGAAAATTCTGATAATCACAGTTCAGACAGCAGTAATTCTGATGAAGACTTTGCTACTTTCACAAGGCAGTTACAGAGACTCTTAAAGAAGAAGCAGTGGAAATCTAAGCCATCCTCATCTTAGTCCAAGGATGACTATTATCAAAAAAGGAAATTATCCAGGAAGGACAGGAGTGGGACAAAGCCTAGCAAGTCAACTACATCAAAGATTATTTGTTATTGCTGCAACAGACCTGGACATGTTATGGCTGACTGTCCAGACAAAAGGAAGGAGTCTGCTGATAAAAAGAAGTCTCAACATAAGAGCAAGAATGAGAAATCCTTGGTAGCTAAGAAAGATAAAAGCTGGACAGATCAATCAACTTCAGAGTATAAATCTGAGGCTGAGGCCTATATTGGTTTGTTTGCAACAGAACAAGAGGATGAGATCTTGAAATTACTGGACTCTATCAATGAGCAAGAATACCATCAATGCAAAGGACTGATGTCTATGTTTGAAGAAGGCCGGTGTCAGGATCAACCTGGTCCCAGTAAGGTAAAAAGTTTATCTATAGATTCTGATTACTACACTGGGTCAGAATCAGATGCATCTGCATCAAGAGATGTGGATAGATCTGAATTTGAAGGAGATATTCATCAGCTTATAGATGAATATGGGGATTTGTTGCAGGCACTCAAGAGAAGCAAAAACCTGGCCAAAAATCTGGCTAAGGAAATTACAGCTCTTAAGTTGACTGCATCTGATTCAGAAAAGCTACTGGATCAGAAGATGAATGAGATTTCCAAGCTGAAAAACATAACTGTTATTCAGATGGGTATAATCACATTCAAAAACGATCAGATCAAAAGTCTGGAAGACAAACTTCAGAAAGAGAAGGAAATAGTGGCTAGTTTCTCTAAGCCAAAATCTGTCCTACCCTTAATTGATGACTTTGTGTCTCAAAAGGGTAAGGCAGGATTAGGCTTTAAGTAAACTGCATGGGCTGCCCAGTCCAATAATAAAGGTAAAGCCCCAACAAAAAACAAAAGATCTGCTACCAACAATACAGCTAAGATTGTACCTAAAAAGGTATAATAAGTATGAGTGCTGGTGCAGTGTCAAGATAGGCCATTATGCCTTAGACTATTGGCACAACACCAGTGTCAAGAAGAATAGCAGTCGACCTGTTAGAAGAGCTGCAGGAATATTTGTCAAGTTTCAGGATAACTTGAACCAAGGACCCAAAAGTTATTTGGGTTCTAATGTTAAGTAATCTTTGTTACAGGTGAGTCCAAGTTGTCATGCCCCTATATGATACTTGGACAGTGGATGTTTCAGGCACATGACTGAAACAAGAGGATTGTTGAAGGACTACTCACCAATATTGAATGGGCCTAAAGTAATCTTTGGTGGTTCTGAAAAAGGAGTCATCAAAGGGTTTGGTAATATTTCTAACAACTTAATCACTATCACTCAAGTGGCTTATGTGAAGGGTTTGAAATACAACCTAATAAGCATAAGCCAGCTGAGTGATCTTGGATATAACATTTCATTTATCAAGAATGGGTGTCATATCAAGAGGTCAAGTGATCAAAAAGTCATATTGACTGGCTATAGAAAAAGAAATGTGTATTGCCTAAACTTTGAGAGTGAGAATAAAAATTCTCCTATCTATCTTGTGACTGGTGAGAAAGCCTCTCATTGTGTCAAATGGCACAAGAGGCTAGCTTATCTTAACTACAAGACTATTGGCCAACTCTTTAGTAAAGAGTTAGTGAGGAACGGTCCTCAAGTTAAGTGCTTTAAGGATGGAATATGCTCAGCTTGTCAAAAAGGCAAGCAGACCAGATCCTCCTTGCATAGCCTAGAAACCAAAGACTCAGTGAAGTGCTTATACCTCTTGCATATGGATTTATTTGGTCCTATGCTAGTTCATAGTCTAGGTAGGAAGGTCTACACTTTTGTGGTTGTGGATGACTATTCTAAATTTTCATGGGTATTCTTTCTGAGGCAGAAATCTGAAACCCCAAATGTCTTCTGCAATTTTGTCATACAAATTCAGAATGAATTAGATAGTTCAGTGGTCAAAATCAGAAGTGACCATGGAATTGAATTTCAATCTGAAAGTATGACAAGGTTGTGTGAAGATTTTATGATTCATTAGGAATTCTCCTCACTTAGAACACCTCAGCAAAATGGCATTGTTGAAAGAAAGAATAGGACATTAATTGAGGCTGGAAGAACACTATTGAGTGACACTACTCTCCCAGAATATTTCTGGGCTGAGGCAGTAAACACTACATGTCATGTGCTCAATAGGGCTTCCATCAAAAAAAGCCACAAAAAGACACCCTATGAGGTTATGAAAGGCAGAAAACCAAACTTATCCTATTTTAGGATCTTTGGTTGCAAGTGCTATGTGCTTAACAATGGCAAGTCTCACCTAACTAAGTTTGCTGCCAAATCCCAAGATGGGATATTTGTTGGGTACAGCAACAATAGTAAGGATTATAGGGTCTACAATTTGGCTACTCAAGTTGTAGAAGAGTCTGTTCATGTCATATTTGATGAATCTAGACTTATTAACAGTGAGTTGCCTAGTAGTTCTTGTAGCTATACAGGTATACAGCAGAAGATGGACCAGCTTAATATCAGAGAAGATCCAACTGCAAAGCAGGATGGGGAAAATGGTAGTTGCAGTCCAGGGGGAGTACAAGACACTCAAGAGGAAAATGAAGACCATGAGGTGCAGCATAATGAAGAGATTGAAGAAGGTCAAACTGTTGATAGATTACCTCCAGCAGTTAGACATTTAAAGGATCATCCTGCACACCAGATCATTGGAGATCCAAGACATGGAGTACAAACAAGAAGTAGGAACTTAAACACAGTTCTTTGCTCAAGCTTCTTATCTCAACTGGAACCCAAGAGATTTGAAGAAGCTACTCAAGACCCACACTGGATTGATGTTATGCAGGATGAGTTAAATCAATTCAGAAGGTGCAAGGTCTGGGAGTTGGTTCTAAAACCAAAGGGCCACAATGTCATAGGGATAAAGTGGATTTATAGAAACAAGCTTGATGAGAGTGGGATCATAGTGAAGAACAAGGCAAGACTAGTTGCCAAAGGATACAGGCAGGAAGAGGGCATAGACTTTGATCAGACTTTTGCTCCAGTGGCATGGTTGGAAGTAATAAGGCTATTCCTTGCCTATGCAGCATATCAAGTCTTCAAAGTGTTCCAAATGGATGTTAAGTCAGCATTCTTAAATGTAGACTTAAAAGAGGAGGTCTATGTAGAATAGCCCTCGGGTTTTGTTGATTCACTCAAACTTAATTATGTTTATAAACTTAGGAAAGCTTTATATGGGTTGAAACAAGCCCCAAGGGCTTGGTATGAAACCCTGTCTACTTTTCTCATTGAGAACAAATTCTCAAGGGGGAAAATAGACAAGACTCTATTCCTTAGAGAATCCAAAGGAAAGATCATCCTAGTCCAAATATATGTTGATGACATAATATTTGGTTCTACTGAAAACAACCTTTGTAGAAAGTTTTCAAAACTTATGCAAGGAAAGTTTGAGATGAGTAGTATGGGAGAACTTAAGTTCTTCTTGGGACTCCAAGTAAGACAGACTGATGATGGCTTGTCCATATCCTAGTCTAAGTTCACCTAGGAGTTAATTAAGAAGTATGGTATGGAGTCATCCACTACCATGAGAACTCCAATGGGGACACGTATGTCTATAAGCAAAGATGATGCAGGGAAACTTGTAGATGAGTCTTTGTATAGAGGGATAGTTGGCTCCCTCCTTTATCTGACTGCTAGTAGACCAGACATCATGTATGTTACATGTGTTTGTGCTAGGTACCAACCCTGCCCTAAAGAATCTCATTATACTGCTGTCAAAAGGATTTTGAGATATCTTAAGGGCACACCTAATCTAGGCCTTTGGTATCCTAGGAATAGAGATTTTCTACTAATAGGCTATGTTGAAGTATTAGACCGGGCGGCTTAGCGGTCTGATCCAGCGGTTTGTTGACCGAGCGGTCTGGCGGTCTCTCTGGTGCCTGGAGACCGGGCGGTCTATCGGTCTACCTCTGCGGCCTGTTCTATCCTGCTGGAGTTGCCGAGCGGTTAGCCCATCTGTCTAACCGCGCGGCCTATGCGGTCTCCATTATTCTAGCCGCTCAGTACTGTAAATGTTTAGTCCCACATTGTTTGTATACTCTCTTTCTTATCTCCTCCATTATATATAAGAGAGGCCATACCTTTGTAAATGATATCTTTTTTGGATAATAAAATTTCAATTATTCAAAAGTTTATTCGCTTGTTCTCTACTTTTCGCTTCTTTTCTCTACTTTCTAACATGGTATCAGAGGACACGGTCATTTCCTTCTGATTCTGTGCGCTCTCTGTTGTTCGCGGCTTGTTTTCCGCGTTCTGCGACTTGCTTCGCGGCTTGGCTTCTCTCTGTCTGCGCGGCTTGTTTCTATCCGCGCGGCTTGTTTCTGTCCGCTGCCCTGTTCGCGCAGCTTGCTTCTTCTTACTTCTCTTCTCCTACTGCTCTTTGTCGCAGCGACCTGTTTCCTTGTCGCCGCGCTCCTTGTTCTTTCCTACCGCTCCGACTTCCTAATCGTAGCGGTCTGTCCCTATCCGCGTGTGTTGTCTCTCTACTCGCGGCTTGCTGCTGTGATCTGCCTGACCGTGCGGGTTGTTCCTTTCTCACCCGCATCTTGGTCGCGGTCACCAGCTCTTCTCCTCTCTTCTGTTCGCTCGGCCTTTTTAGTCCGCGCGACCTCTTCCCCGCTGTGCCTTTGACCGCCTTCTCGCAGCTGCTGTGATCTGCCTGACCGTGCGGGTTATACCTTTCTTACCCGCATCTTGGTCGCGGTCACCTGATCTTCTCCTCTCTTCTGTTCGCTCGGCCTTTTCAGTCCGCGCGACCTCTTCCCCACTGTGCCTTTGAGTCTTTCAAGCCGCTACTGTTCGCGCAGCTTCGTCTGCTTTCTAACCGCTTCTGTTCGCGCGGCTTCTTCTGCTTGCCGGGTTCTATGACTACCTCCGGTCTCACCACTACTCCTGTAGCTCCTTCTCCTCCTCCTCCTTCGGGCAACCTTGGCACCCTTTACAAGCTTGTTGGCTCCAACTATCCCGATTGGAGCGTTTCTTTCACCTTTCTCCTTCGTTCTTAACGCAAGCGTCATCACCTCACCGATGACCCTCCTCCTCGCACCTCTCCTGAGTTTGATGACTGGGATGCGAGTGATGCTCTTGTCCGCACCTGGCTGGCCAACAGCCTTTCTGATGAGTGCCTTCCCATCATTCACCATGATGAGACGGTCAAGGCCGCCTGGCTTCACCTCGCTGCTCTCTATTCTAAGGGGGGCCAGACGTCCCGAATTTATACTCTCTATGCGGACCTCTTCGCCCGCCCTTCCATTTCACCGGCTGCGGCTTATCAGCAGGTTCAGGCTCTTGGTGCTGAAATCCTCCAGAATCGCCCCTTCTCCGCGGACTTGGCCGACTAGCACAAACACTTCCAGGAACTCCTGGTTGTTTGTTATCTTCTTCGTCTTCCCGACTCTTATGATATGATCCGCCAGCAGATCTTGGGTGAGGCGGAATCTCCTACTTTGGATGCCACTGCGGCTCGCATTACCGCCGTTACTTCGCTCCTCCAGCGGCCTCTGTTGGCCTCCCCCCCTTCCCAGGACTCCTTTGCTCACCACGCTCAGCGGGGGGGGCCCAGTGGCCGCGGCTCCTCTGGCGGACGGGGTTCCTCCCGGTTCCTCTGCTCTCACTGTGGTCGTACTGGCCATACTGTTGACCGCTGCTGGCAGAAACATCCTCATCTTCGCCCTTCCGGTGATGCTCCTTCGGCCTCCGCCTCTTCTAGGCCGTCTGCCTCTGTGGCCACGACATCAGGTAGTGCCCACGTCGTTACCCAAGGTAAATGGTTGATTGACTCCGGTGCCACCAATCATATGACGGGCAACCCTCATTGCTTCTCCCGTCTTGAGACCCATGACCGCTTACCCCCAGTTCGTGTGGCGGATGGTTCCCCATCCCCGGTTCATGGGACGGGCATGGTTCGACTCACTCCATCGCTTTGCTTGGAGGATACCCTCTATGTCCCGAAGTTCCCGTGCAATTTGTTATCAGTTACTACTTTATGCCGGCAACTTCAGTGCTCCGTCTTATTCACTCCCACTACTTGTTCTTTTCAGGACCCGAGGACCCAGCGGACGATTGCTACTGGGACTGAGAGCGGCGGCCTCTACTTCCTCGATGATGTTTCCGCTCTATCTGCCTACTCCTCCTCCACCGATCTCCTTCAGTGGCATCTTCGTCTTGGTCATCCACCTCCTCGGCTTATTCGTCAGCTTCTGCCTCACTTACCTCCTACCAGTTCTCTGCTCAACTGTGATGCGTGTCAGCTTGGCAAACATCATCGCTCCTCCTTCCCACCGAAGCAATGCCGTGGCTCCTCTCGCATTTTTGATCTTATTCATTCTGATGTATGGGGTCCTGCTCCTACCCTCACAGTTGGTCGGGGCAGTTCCTATTTTGTCACTTTTATCGATGATTTTACTAGATGTACCTGGGTGTATCTCTTAAAAGATCGCTCTGAACTATTTTCTGTTTGGCAATCATTTTACTTTATGATTAAGACTCAATTTGCTATTTCTATTAAAGTCTTACATTCTGATAATGCCAAGGAGTATCTGACTCATGAGTTCTCCGCGTTCTTTCACAAACATGGCCTCCTTCATCAAACGACTTGTGTTTACACCTCCCAGCAGAATGGGGTGGCGGAGCGTAAAAACCGTCACCTGCTTGATGTTGCGCGTACTCTCATGACGCAGATGCACGTCCCTCGCTCCTATTGGGGCTACGATGTGCTCCTCGCCTGCTATCTCATCAATCGCCTTCCCACCGCGGTTCTCCACGGCCAGACCCCCTTCTCCCTTCTCTACCCCCACCAGGAACCTTTTCCTCTTCCTCTCCGTGTCTTTGGCTGTACGGCCTTTGTTCACGCTCCCTCCGCTACCCGCGACAAACTTTCCCCCCGTTCCACCAAGTGTGTCTTTTTGGGGTACTCTAGCACTCAAAAAGGCTATTGCTGCTTTGACCCCCTTCTCCGCAAGCAGTTTGTCTCCGCAGATGTGACTTTTTTCGAAAATGCTTCCTATTTCTCTCCTTCCTCTTCCCTTCCTTCTCTTCCTTCTGATATCTCCGTTCCTTCCACACCTCTTCACGTTTTCCCACCTTCGTCTACTCCTCCACCCACTCCTTCCCAGTCCGTCTCCCCACCCACCCCTCCACCCTCCTCTCCGCTGCCGTCTCTCTCTAGTCCCGGGCCAGCCTTCTCCGCCACGGACGCTCCGGTCGCTGACGCTCCCGTCGCCGACGCTCCCGTTGACCTGGATGTTCCCATTGCCCTTCGCAAAGGGGTGCGGGCGTGTACTCAACACCCGCTCACGGCTGTTGTTTCTTATGATCAGCTTTCTCCTTCTCGCAGGTCTTTTGCCTTGGCTATCTCTGCTACCTCTACTCCCCGTACCTACCAGGAGGCTCTCGCTCTCCCTCATTGGAAGTCTGCCATGGATGAGGAGATGGCTACTCTTACTGAACGGGGTACCTGGACCCTGGTTCCTCCTCCCGTGGGCACTGATGTGGTTGGCTGTCGCTGGGTATTTGTTGTCAAGTTTCGCCCCGACGGCACTGTGGATCGCTACAAAGCCCGGCTGGTGGCCAAGGGCTTTACTCAGACTTATGGCGTTGATTACTTTGATACCTTCTCTCCGGTTGCTCGCCTCAACACCATCCGGGTTCTCTTTTCTGTGGCTGTTAACCGGGCTTGGGCTATTTCCCAGCTTGATGTGAAGAATGCCTTTCTCTATGGCGATCTTCAGGAGGACGTCTATATGGAGCAACCTCCTGGGTATGTTGCTCAGGGGAGACACGTGTCTGTCATTTGAAGAAGGCCATTTATGGCCTAAAGCAGAGCCCTCGGGCATGGTTCGAAAAATTCAGTGGTATTGTGGCAACCATCGGCTTTCAAAGGAGTTCGGCCGATCACTCCTTATTCATTCGCAAAACGGCCTCGGGACTGGTGGTTTTGGCCGTATATGTGGATGATATTCTCCTTACTGGTGATGACCGAGATGGGGTGGACTTGACGAAGAAGCACCTCCGTCAGCACTTGGTCACGAAGGATATGGGCTCCCCAAAATACTTTTTGGGGATAGAAATCTCTCGGAAACCTGACTCCTTGGTTCTCTCTCAACGGAAGTATGCCCTTGATCTTCTTCGAGAAGCAGGCTTGACAGGTGCCAAACCAGCTCATCTTCCCATGGCTGTTGGAGAAGACAAAACGTGGACGGATGAATCGCCTCCTCTATCTGATGTCACACGGTATAGACGTTTGGTAGGCAAACTCATCTATCTCACGGTGACTAGACCCGACATCGCCTACGCTGTAGGAAAGGTCAGTCAGTTTATGCAAGCTCCCAGGGAGTGTCATCTTCAGTCCGCCCTGAAGATTTTAGAGTATATCAAAGCAGCACCGGGCAGAGGGTTACTCTTCCAGAAGAATGGCCATCTGAGGGTTGAGGCCTACTCAGATTCAAGTTACGCGGATGACAAAGGCGATCGTAAATCCACGTCAGGTTTTTGTACCTTTGTTGGAGGTAATCTCGTGAGTTGGAAGAGCAAGAAACAGTCTGTTGTTTCCAGATCCAGTGCCGAAGCAGAATACCGGAGTATGGCGTCAACTACGTGTGAGTTAAAGTGGTTGCGGGCTCTCATGCTTGACCTGGGCGAGGTATATGACTGTCCTCTCCCTATGTTCTGTGACAACAAGGCCGCTATACACATATCCAGAAATCCGGTCTTCCATGAGAGAACGAAGCATATAGAGGTTGACTGTCACTTCATTCGGGAGGAGATTTTGAAGAAACAGATTTGTACTCCTTTTGTCACCTCTGACAAGGAGTTGGCAGATATCTTCACCAAGCCGGTTTCTACTTCCTTCTTCCGTATTTGTGACAAGCTGGGCATGATTGATATCTATGCTCCAGCTTGAGGGGGAGTGTTGAAGTATTAGACCGGGCGGCTTAGCGGTCTGATCCAGCGGTTTGTTGACCGAGCGGTCTGGCGGTCTCTCTGGTGCCTGGAGACCGGGCGGTCTATCGGTCTACCTCTGCGTCCTGTTCTATCCTGCTGGAGTTGCCGAGCGGTTAGCCCATCTGTCTAACCGCGCGACCTATGCGGTCTCCATTATTCTAGCCGCTCAGTACTGTAAATGTTTAGTCCCACATTGTTTGTATACTCTCTTTCTTATCTCCTCCATTCTATATAAGGGAGGCCATACCTTTGTAAATGATATCTTTTTTGGATAATAAAATTTCAATTATTCAAAAGTTTATTCGCTTGTTCTCTACTTTTTCGCTTCTTTTCTCTACTTTCTAACAGGCTATTCAGATGCAGACTTTGCAGGATGTAAAGTAGATAGGAAAAGCACAACATGCACCTGTCAATTTCTAGGAGAAAGATTTGTGTCATGGAGCTGTAAGAAGCAGACTAGTGTGGCAATTTCCACAGCTGAGTCTGAGTATGTTGCTGCAGGAAGTTGTTGTGCATAGCTGTTGTGGATACAACATCAGTTAGAAGATTATGGTATTCAGGTAAGTAGAACTCCATTATTATGTGATTCTACTAGTGCTATTTCAATTGCTCATAATCCTGTTTCTCATAGTAGAACAAAGCATATAGAAATAATATACCATTTTCTTAGAGATCATGTAGAAAAAGAAGATATTTCTTTAGAATTTGTTAATACAGATTTACAAATTGCTGACATGTTTACTAAGCCATTAGATTAAACTAAATTCAATAATTTCAAAATTGAATTAGGAATGTTGAACATAAATTAGTTTAACAAATTTGGCTAAGTAAAATTGTGTCGACACAAAAAGTTGTCTGTGTCGACACATAGTAGTTGGTGTCGACACTCCAGGAAAGTGATGTCAACACATCTAGAAAATTGGTGTCGACACTTCAGAGCAGTTGTGTCGACACATCCAGAAGTTGTGTCGACACTTAGAATTAGAGTCGACACAAAATTTCTGTCAAACTGATAAGTATGTCTGTGTCGACACATCATCAATTGGTGTCGACACATAGAAGTCAACACTTCTGTCGAGACATTAGAAGTCTGTGTAGACATATTTCAACTGTGTCGACACATTAAGAGAATTTTGACGTGCCTTTTGAACTTCATTATTTAGAAGGGTATAAATAGGTCAACAACATATTCTGTCGACACACTCTCCATATTTTTGAGAACAAAACCTTGTGTCGACAAATTCTCTCTTCTCAATCCAAGATTTCTCTCAACACCAATGGCGCCAAAGCTTGAAGATAACGTCAACGAAGGCTATGAGCTGGTTCGCAATGCTTTTGATAATGCGGAAACGGAGATTAAAACAGTAGTAACCCTAATTACTGCGAATGGTTTAGAATTTCTGGTATCCGAACCTACAAAGATATGGAAGAAAGAAATACTGGAATTCTATGGCACAGCTACTTTAGATTCAACTGGACTTAAGATCAAATCTACAGTTCAGGGAGCTAAAGTTAAACTTACCTTGAAGAGCTTGAGGAAAACTCTTCAACTCCCAAGAACTCAAGAAGAAGAAGAAGTTACCTCATTCAAGACAAGAGAAGCACTTCAGTGGTGTGGATTGGATCCCACCATGAAGATTGGATCTGCAATGAACAGGAAAGGGATGAATCTGCAAGGAAAATTCTTTTCTGAAGTGGTTGGAAAGGTCATTCTCTGCAAGCCAGGGGGACATGATAGGGTTTCAGCCTATATGTTTAGCCTGATGACCAGGATTATCTTTAGACTGAACACAGATTGGACTGCAGTAATCTTTGAAAAGATTAAGGAAGGTATCAAGAAGCCAAATTTGGGAAGAATCATGAGTCTCTACTTGGCTAGAATAATTCCAGAAGTAATGGCACAGACTATTGGTTCTAAGATCAACCACATGAGAACAATGGATATAAGGATAATCTCCAGATGGGATAGAGTCCTAACAAAGTACATGCCTGATGAAGAGAGGCCAGAGATTGCTGAAAAATCTCCTACTCAAGACATTAGACTTGATGATCAGATGCAGGGGGAGCCTCATCTAGAGGAAGAGCCAATACACTTAGAAAGTGAAATGGCTACTCAAACTATTCTTGAGGTAATCCAAGAATTTAATCAAACTATTTTCAATAATGAGGATGAAATACTAACTGTGCCCTTGGTTGATGTTGACCAGACCACTCACCTCAATAATCAAGCACAGGATGTTATCATGGAGGATACATCTACAGCTGCTGATGCTCCAGAGTTAAGAGTGCCTCCAGTCCAACCTCAATAAGAGTTTACCCTTGAAGAGTTGTTCTCTGATATAGTGTAAGCCAGGACTGAGGGGGAGCAAGCTGTAGTTGAGGGGGAGCAAGTCAGGACTGAGGGGGAGGAGCAAGGGACTCAGGGGGAGTTACCTAGATCTGACAAAGAGCTGCCCACAAGTCCAAAGGACACTGTGAATCTAGAAAGTACCTCAGCTTCTGAAGATGAAGCAGAAATTCAAGCCAAGAAGAGAAAGCTGATGGTTTTCAAAAGGAGAAGCCAAAGCTATAAAAGGGCATTGCAAACTGCTCCACAACCTGCCCGAGCCACTGATTATAGCTCATTTCTGGTATCTTTGTAAGTAAAGTTTGATGAACAAGAATAGTCATGGAGAAATATATGGATAAGACCCATAAAGATCTGCAATTTTCCTTGGCTCAAGATATCAAATCCATAAGATTTGAAGTAAATCAGAACAACAAGGAAATGACAGATTGCTTCCACAAAGGTGGTAATGTTGTAGTCTATCTTGCAAAACAACAAGATGGCATAAAGACTCAAGTTGACGATATTGTTGTTAAGCAAGGCTATGTCTTGGAAAATCAACTAAGGGTGAATGACAATCTAACTGAATCACATAATGTGATTGTTACAGAATTAAAGAATACTGTTACTGCCCTGACTGAGGTAAGGGCTAAAGACAAGTCAGCTTTTGATAAACAATTACAGGAAGAACTAGCTGCTGTACAAACAACTATTAAGAATTCTCAAAAGATCATTTCTGATCAGCTACTGAAATTAAGGTCATTTTATAAAGATGGTGTTAATTATCTAGATGAACAAGTAAGATTTCATAAAGATGACCTCAGAGCTCATATTGAGAGAGAATTCATAAATGGGGAGAGAGTGTTAGTCAAAGCAGGCTCAGATCATGCTAAATGGATATCTAATAGCATCAGAGCCACCCTTGGATATCCACCCCTATGTGATGATGATAATGTAGCTGAGTCAGGTGTGCAACCTGCTTATTTTGAAGGTGATCACCCTGAAGTTGCTCAGGTCATTTGCCCTCCAGCAGATTTTGATATAATTCAGCAAGAAGTACATTCAATGTATAGCCCTCCAGAGGGTACTAAAAATGTTATCATTGAGAAAGTAGAAATGTCAGAGGCAGCTTTGAATAAGGAGCAAGATGCTCAACTTTCAAAGAAAAGATTCAGAGAACAGGTTGAGTTGAAGCCTGATTTTGAGCAGTGGAGTCCTACTTCCAGGAATATTATCTTGACTTCCTGGAAAGCTGTGAAGGACCAGACCCATGAAAGAGGAAAATGGTACACTGAGCAAGAATGGAACAAGCATGAAGGTAGGCAGGAAGCCATTCTACAATATAGAAGAAAGGCAAAAGCTGGGAAGCTACCTCCTAATGCTCAGGAGCCTAGCAAGTACTTCCCAAAGCCTTTTCATTATTTTGAAAGGCAAAGGATAAGGGCTGAATAACAAAAGAAGAAAGATCTGAAGGGCAAGAAGCCAGCTGAAGATACTGAAGCTCCAGTACAAGCCAAGATCCAGTCAAGCAAAGGCATAGTCCTTAAGGAGCCTTGTCAGCCTTAGAGTAGAATAACTAGATTTTACAACATTGTAATCTTTAGTTTTAAAAATCAATGTAAACTATTGTTAAGAAACTTTTGAAAGTTTAAACAAAACAATGATTAATGCTCATTATGTTTGCGTCATTATTCTGTGATGACATTTTATACATGTTTTGTTTATAGGTTACCCTGTCATGTAATGTTTTTATACATCATAATGTGTGTTTATTATGAATGGTGTATATTACTGACTAAGGGTTATGACTTCTCCAAATAGGGGGAGATTGTTGGGTACATTGGAAAATATGTATCAGATTTCAAGAAGCCTCACCTTACTCAATGATATGCATCAAGGTGTATTTGATGTTGTTTTGAGTTTATATGTGCAGGTTAAGAAAATGCAGGAATGCAGGAAAATTTTCTAAGTCCATGAGTCGACACCAAAAGAAGCTGTGTCGACACTTATGAAGGCTTGTGTCGACACTAGAGAAAAGCTGTGTCGACACCTGGAGTTAATTGTGTCGACACTTGGAAAGGCTGTGTCGACACCAGAAGAAACTGTGTTGACACACAGAGGCAGAGTCGACACATAGAAAAGCTTAGTCGACATCAACTGTGTTGACACACAGAGATAGTGTCGACACACAGAAGACTTTGTCGACATCAACTATGTCGACACACAGGACTTGTGTCGACACATAGCAGAGTTTCAACAAAGTTGATTTTTATGAAGAGAAGAAGTGACTGTGTCGACACACATAACTAGTGTCGACACATTCTACAGAAGCTGTGTCGAGAAGCAGTGTCAACACCAAGGGAGCTGTGTCGACACCACCAAGGCTTGTGTCGACACTTAGTCTACTTGTGTCGACACATGATGAAGTTCAGTCTCGACACTTTGCTGACAGAGACAGAGTTTCAAGAAGTGACTGGAAGACTTGACAGCTGTCATAACCAACCGGTCTACTGCAACTATCAGAGCTGTCAGAAGTTCGTTAGAAACTGGATCAGCCGGTTACCATGGAGGAAGACTATATAAAGACATTCTCTATCAACAAAAGGGCATACATATGACATGATATAAAAACACGAAAAATAGAAAAATATTTTCAACAGAAGATCTAAGAAGACATTCTCAAGTGGTGATCTACTCAGAGTTTGTCAAGAGAATTCAAAGAAGAATTCAGAAGAATCTTCAGAAGAATTTGGAGAGAGAGTTCCATCTATTCAAGTGAAGAAAGGGACTTACATCAACAAGTCTCTTAAGTGCAAATTCTGAACCAGTCTGCCAAGAAGAATTCAGATTGATTTCTGAATTTCAAGAAAGAAGCTGATTGAAGATCAACTTCAAAAGAGATCAACCCTACTGTGTTCAGATTCAAGAAGCTTTGAAGAAAGCTAAGACAGGTTGATCTCTAACATCAGATTCTTTCAAGAACTGATCAAGAAACCTTCCATCCTTTCTCTATCAACCAGGGTGGTGGTAAATTTCAAATTTACATCTATTTTCTGTAGAATCTTTTTAAGATCTGAGTTGTTGGCCCTATTTGTAACGCCCCGAAACTCAAAAGAGCAACGGGAGGCGTTCCGGGCCAAATTTGGAATTTGGCAGGAGGTACACGGCCCGGGACACGGGCGTGTCCCCGCGCGTGTCATGTTGGGTTCGACGATTTGGCCGATAGGTCGACGAAATTAGGTTCGACAATCGTCGAGCAGCAAACATGGCCCTGGACACGAGTGTGTCCCAAGGCGTGTCGGGCTACTTCAAAGTTGGTAAAACGATCAGGCAGGAAACTGGGTTCGATGATCGTCGAGCAGCAGTCGACGATCTGGTCACAATGCTGCGTTTGACGATTGGGCCAGCTTTCTGGGTTCGACGATCGGGCCAGCTATCTGTGTTCGATGATCGGGCCAGCTTTCTGGGTTCGACTATCGGGTCGCGTGTTCGTCGAACAAGCAGCTTTCTGGGTTCGACGATCGGGCCGTGGGTTCTACGATCGGGCCGCGCGTTCGACGATTTGGACAGAGTTTTGCGTTCGACGATCGGGCTATAGATCTCCGTTCGACGATCTGGCAGCGGTCGACGATCTTGGTTCGACGATCGTCGAGCGCGGGGCTGATTCTGGCGTGTCTGACTCGGTCGACGCGGAGTGTTTTTGGCGGGAGTTGACTAAATGTCCTGACACAATTTAATTGGCCGCGGACGTGTCTTGCTCCGGATTGGTGAGCCATGCGGTGTTTAACCCTATTTTTCCAGGTCAGACCTGAATCGTGTCTGTACATCCCTTTTTGTGGGATTCGACGGCTGTGGTTAATCCCGAAGAGATTAAACCCGAGAGAAAGGGTTTCAGAACCCTTATTTTCCTGCCGTGTTCTCAGTCTAAATTCTAGAGAGAAGGGAGAGCCAAAGGAGGAAGAAGAAGCTTAGATACAGTTTGGAGGAGTTTTAGAGCTCCAAATCGCGAGCCGACTTCGGATCTATGAAGGCTAGTAGATTGCGGTGCTTTTCATCCGCATACTTTGCCATGGCGCCAAGAAAGAACGCTAGGGTAACGATTCTCTACTTGAGCATGTGAAGCTCTCCTTCTTTTGCATAGGAAGCCCGCTCTCGCGAGTTTGCGGTGAGTTGGAGGCGTTCCTTTGGGTAGATATGTGAAGTCCCCGTTGTGTAGAGTCCGTAATCGAGAACGGACATAGGCATGATGTGTGAAGCCTATCCGAACATGTTGGTCTGGATCGGTGATGTTGCATTGCATAAATGTCGGAGAAGACTCCGTGCGAATGTTTGTTTTTCGAGTTTTCTACGTGGTAGATAGCAACAGGGAGACTTGGGGATTAACCCTAAGGTGCACCCAAAAAACTAGGCGGATGCGTGATCTTGCCAACTTGGTGGCCTGGGAGCCAACTCGAACATAACCGGGTTATGTGAAGTTTGTGATGGAAACGGGACTCGGGAGAAGTTTGACCCACGCATATGGCTTAAATTGTCGTTGCGATGTGAGCACGGGTTAGGTGGAACCGTACCCGTTCTATATCGTTCGGTTAGAGCCGTTGGTATGGATGAGGGTCTTCGGCGGTCTATGGCTTAAATTGACGTGACTCATGCCAAGAAGACAAAATGCTCATATGTTTGGCCGTCAAAGTGGCGGTGGTGAGTCTGGAATGTCTATGGCTTAAATTGACGTGACATTGGTCGGTTCACCGAGAATGTGCCCTGAGTGCACGGGGCATGTGGTCGTGCGTGCCAATGCCTGTGATGCAATGTATATATTTATATACTGCTTGGTTATGCTAATAAACTGCAGGGAAGGAGCATCGCCGCCCCGATCTGGGTGCGGGATCGTTATAATTTGGTCAGCATTGCTGACTATTGCTTTTGTTTTCCACCGTGCGGTGGTTTGTTGCTTGCAGGTGCTGCTGAATCAAGCGGTCAATAGCGGGCTAAAGCCCAAATTACGAAGCCGGCCCTCGAAGGCCTAATTGAAGTGTTTACTTGCTTTTGCTCATGTATGACCGGCCTGCGTGCCGTGGTATGAAAAACATGTAATTTTGAGTAAACCATTTGTAAGGCCTTAAGGCCAGTACTGATGTATGTACATCATTCCTATTTGGCTTGTTAGTGGACATTCATGTTTGTTGTTGGGTTCTTGTAATTGCAACTTATAAAACTACTTCCGCTAGAATGCTCTGTGTAGGATGTTGGATTGGTTGGATGGTTTCCATTGAGTAACCACCCGGTCTGACTGTGGTATATGGTGTCTGGCCCCGGTCGGACCTACTGTTATATGTTATGCGACGGATAGGGGGTGTTACAATTTGGTATCAGACTACTGGTTTCAGTCATCCTTAAATGAATTTGTGGGCAAATTCTTTTTAAGGGGTGGTGAGCATATGTGTGTACGTCATCGTTATAACAGCAAAAGAACCCATGAATGTCCACTTAGGAATGAAAATACACGTGTTTGGGGAACCTGCGTATTCCTATAATTGCTATTTGCAATTTTATTTGGTCGTTTAACGGTGTTTTGTACCACTATAGGTGACCAGAAGCGGTGCTGGTCCGTCGGAACGTCGAGTTTCTGAGGCTAGCAGTGCACCAAATGTTGCTCCTACAACACCTCCATCGGCTGAGACCATACGATTGGTTGCCAGAGTAGTGTTTGCCATGATAAATGCCCAACCTATAAGGAAAATGCAGCAGTCCGCTCCTGCGATAGAGCAGGTACCACTGCAAGCGGCTGAGCAGAGAAGGGTGGAACAGGTAGTAGTGGAGTCGTTGGTGCCAAGGAGGGCAACCGAGAGACAGCTCAAACATGTCATGAGCTTTAATCCTCCGGTATTCTCGGGGTTGGGAACCCCATCTCAAGCTAAAGACTGGCTCTCCAGGGTGAAGAGAGTCTTGACAGCAACGGAGACGGAAGAATGGCAAATGACCACCATTGCTACGTTCCTTCTGGACGGTGAAGCGAGATTGTGGTGGGAAGGATTGGAGTTGCATCTATTAAGAGGTAGGCAACTTATAGATGTCTCGATGGAGGAGTTCTCGAGACTGTTCTTGGCTAGGTACCTCCCTTCGACGCAGAGGATAGAGTTGGAGAACGTGTTCCTGAAGTTGGTTCAAGGAGACAGTAGCGTGGATGAATATCTCCACGAGTTTACTCGATTGAGTCGATATGCTAGCTCCACCATCGCGGATGAGGAGCGCAAGACGAATCGATTCTATGAAGGGTTGAGAGATGATTTGAGGCTACTACTCTCGGGGCCGATGACGCAGGGTTTCTTGACCTTGGTCAACACGGCCCGGTCCTTGGAGAAGGACATGAAGAATGTTCAGGCAAAGAAAAGTTTGGGTGATAAGAGATCTGAGTTCAAGGTGTCGACTACCTCAAAGTCTGGGTACCGTAAATCCTTTAAGAAGGCTAGGACTTCGGGTCCAACTCCCTCTCCTGGTGCTTCTGCGGCGACTATGGGTCGTACCCCGGGTGCATGCTTTACTTGTGGAAAGACGGGGCACTTTGCCCGTGACTGTTGGAGCGGACGTCCCAAGTCCGAGCGAAAGTCGAGAGCAACTTATGAAGAGAAGGGCAAGGCGGTGGAGTCAACCGCGTCCCATTATGCTCTAGCCCAACTGAGGGTGTATAATCTTGGCCAACAGGAGGCCATCAAACAGGCGGATGTGGTGACAGGTAAAATTTAAATTTATAGCAAGTTATCTTTTAAATATTTGCTATGTACATGCTACCTTACCACTGCTTGTTTAGGATTTGTTTTGATTTGTGAAAATCCGGCAAGAGCACTCTTTGACACGGGAGCTTCACACTCTTTCTTGTCCGAAGGATTCATATCACGCATCGGAGTACCTTCTTCGATGGCGAAGGACAAGTTGGATGTGTTTTTGCCCAATGGGCGTTCGATGCACGTGGATAGAATTTGTGGCGTGAAGATTCGAATTGGGAATCAAGAGTTCGATCTGCAAGCGTCGTTACTACCGTTGGTGGAGTTTGACGTTATATTTGGCATGGACTGGCTCTCGGAGCAGCGAGCCTATATTGATTGCGGTAGCAAGGAAGTCAAGCTGGGAGCAGGTCGTGAGACGACTTTCACGGGCTTGAAGGGGTCGAGCAAGACGTTGATGTCTGCTCTTTAGGTGGTGAAGGCAGTTCGTGCCAGTGCAGAACTGTTTTTTACACTAGTGGAGGTTGCAAATCCTAAGCCCGCATTGGACAGTATTTCAGTGGTATCGGAGTACCCTGATGTGTTCCCTAGCGATCTTCATGGAGCCCCGCCGCAGCGGGAGATAGATTTTACGATTGAGCTCGTACCAGGTGTAAAGCCTGTGTCACACTCTCCTTATCGGCTAGCGCCTAAGGAAATGGCGGAGCTGAAGGTTCAACTGTAAGAGTTGTTGGAGCAAGGGTATGTGCGTCCAAGTTCTTCACCTTGGAACGCGCTGATCCTCTTTGTTAAGAAGAAGGACGGAAGCTTGAGGCTATGTATTGATTATCGGGAGCTCAACAAGTTGACGGAAAAGAACAAGTACCCGATCCCCCGGATTGATGATCTATTCGATCAGTTAGTCGGGTCGACGGTGTACTCAAAGTTGGACCTCAAGTCCGGGTACTATCAACTGCGAATAAGGGAGAGTGATATCCCGAAGACAGCGTTCAGTACGAGATATGGGCATTACGAGTTTACAGTCATGCCATTTGGGCTGACTAATGCGTCGTCAGTGTTCATGGATTTGATGAACAGGACCTTCAGGGAGTACTTGGACCATTTTGTGATCGTCTTCATCGACGATATTTTGGTGTACTCGCAGAGTGAGGAAGATCACTTCAAGCATCTTCATTTGTTTTTGGAGACGCTAAGGAGGAATCAATTGTACCCCAAGTTCTCGGAGTGTGAGTTTTGGTTGTCCTCAGTGGCGTTCCTCGGTCATATAGTGAGTGGGGAAGGTATTGCAGTGGATCCAGCGAAGATTGTTGCGATACGAGAGTGGCCTGAGCTTGCTACGATAGCGGAAGTCTGGAGCTTTCTGGGGCTTGCCGGCTATTATAGGCGCTTCGTAGAGAACTTCTCGCGGATAACGTTACCTCTCACTACTTTCACGAGGAAGGAGCAGAAGTTCGTTTGGACGCCGGAGTGTGCGCGAGCTTTTGAGGAGTTGAAATGTCGGTTGACCACGGCGTCTGTGCTGAGTTCGCCGAGTGGGACCGAAGGTTATGAGATTTATAGTGATGCTTCGGGCAGCGGTTTGGGTTGCGTGCTACTGCAACATGGAAGTGTGATAGCTTATGGCTCGAGACAGCTGAAAGTGCACGAGAGGAATTATCCGGTCCATGACTTGGAGTTAGCGGCCGTGATTTTTGCCTTGAAGCTTTGGAGACATTATTTGTACGGTGTGAAGATTGATATCTACACCGATCATAAGAGCCTGAAGTATTTGATTGATCAGAAAGATCTGAATATGCGACAGCGTAGGTGGATGGAGTTCCTGGGGGACTATACATTCAAGATCCACTACGTGCCTGGTAAAGGTAATGCGGTTGCGAACGCGTTGAGTCGCCGAGCCCCAGCTCAAGCCAATTGGCTATCGGTGCATGATGAGCGGTTGGTTCGGGAGTTGGAGGCGTTGGAGATTGTTTGTGTAGATAAGCAGTCAAGTGCTGAAGCACTCTTGAATTGGAATGAAGTTCAATATGACCTGGCTGATCGGATTCGGCAGGCTTTGGATTTGGATGGCCACATGAAGCAACTCATGATAGAGGCTCTGGATGGGTCAAATTCTCAATATGAAGTTGTGGATGGATTGCTTTGGAAAGACAGTTGTCTTTGCGTCCCAAGCGTGGGCAGTTTGCGGGTGGATTTGTTGTACGAGGCGCACCATACCAAGTACTTGATTCACCCGGGGAGCACAAAGATGTACCGCAACGTGAAGAAACTGCTTTGGTGGCCGGGTTTGAAGAAGGATGTGGCGCTCTACGTGGCGAAGTGCCAAACTTGCGTCTTGGTGAAGGCGGAGTGCCAAAAGCCGGGAGGATTTCTGAAGTCCTTGCCTATTCCGGATTGGAAATTCGACGACATCACTGTGGACTTTGTGCACGGTTTGCCAAGGTCACAAGAGGGGAACGACGCCATCTGGGTGGTCGTAGACCAGCTAACGAAAGTGTCGCATTTCATTCCGCATAGGAAGGATGATCCGGTGGAAAAGTTGGCAAAGTTATATGTGGATAACATAGTGCGGCTTCACGGTGTGCCCCGCAGCATCGTGAGTGACCGAGATGGGCGGTTCATGTCCAATGATTGGAGGCTAGTGCAGCAAATGTTGGGAACAAAGTTAAAATTCAGCACAGCCTTCCATCCGCAAACAGATGGGCAGACCAAGAGGGTCAATAGGACTATGGAAGACATGCTCCGCATGTGTGTCTTGGACTTTGGAAAGCAATGGGAAGACCATCTTTATTTGGTGGAATTTGCGTACAACAATAGCTACCAGGCGAGTATCCAAATGGCGCCCTTCGAGGACCTTTATGGTAAAAGATGTCGCACGTCATTGTCCTGGTTGGAAATGGGTGAGTCAAAGTTGTACAAGCGTCAAGAGGTGGAAGATGCTACTTCGTTGGTGCGAACCATTAGGGAGAGATTGCTTATCGCTCAGGACCGGCAAGCGAAGTACTATAATGCCAAGCACAGGAACGTGGAGTTTGTTGTGGGCGACTGGGTGTACTTAAAGATCAAGACGTTCAAGGGTGTCTCGCGGGTGCGGCGATTGAAAAAGCTAAGCCCGAGGTACCTTGGGCCGTTTGAGGTTCTGGAGCGGGTTGGTGAAGCAGCCTATCGGTTGAAGCTATCGGTGGAGCTTAGTGGTCTACATGATGTATTACATATATCGGTGCTACGAAAGGCGGTGCAAGAGCCTTCGCAAGTGATCGCGGTCGATCAAGTGCCGATTGATAGTGGCTTGACGACAAAGGTCAAGCCCGTGCGGATTGAAGACTCGGAAGTCAAGCGGCTACGCAATAAAGAGATCAGGATGGTCAAGGTCCGATGGGACAATTGCGGTCGAGAGGAGCTCTCTTGGGAGCGAGAGCAGACTATGCTTGACGAGTATCCGGAGTTGTTCCGCTCAGGTACAAATTTTGATTTTGTACTTATCTTTCCTTTATGTAATTTCGTGGACGAAATTCTTTTAAGAGGGAGAGAGTTGTAACGCCCCGAAACTCAAAAGAGCGACGGGAGGCGTTCCGGGCCAAATTTGGAATTTGGCAGGAGGTACACGGCCTGGGACACGGGCGTGTCCCAGGGCGTGTCGTGTTGGGTTTGACGATTTGGCCGAAAGGTCGACGAAATTTGGTTCGACAATCGTCGAGCAGCAAACACGGCCTTGGACACGGGCGTGTCCCAGGGCGTGTCGGGCTAGTTCAATGTTGGTAAAACGATCAGGCAAAAAACTGGGTTCGACGATCGTCGAGCAGCGGTCGACGATCTGGTCACAATGCTGCATTCGACGATCGGGCCAGCTTTTTGGGTTCGACGATCGGGCCAGCTATCTGTGTTCGACGATCGGGCCAGCTTTTTGGGTTCGACTATCGGGCCGTGTGTTCGTCGAACAGGTAGCTTTCTGGGTTCGACGATCGGGCCGTGGGTTCGACGATCGGGTCGCACGTTCGACAATTTGGCCAGAGTTTTGCGTTCGACGATCAGGCTATAGATATCTGTTCGACGATCTGGCAACGGTCAACGATCTTGGTTCGACGATCGTCGAGCGCGGGGCTGATTCTGGAGTGTCTGACTCGGTCAACGCGGAGTGTTTTTGGCGGGAGTTGACTAAATATCCTGACACAATTTAATTGGCCACGGACGTGTCTTGCTCCGGATTGGTGATCCATGCGGTGTTTAACCCTATTTGTCCAGGTCAGACCTGAATTATGTTCGTGCATCCCTTTTTGTGGGATCCGACGGTTGTGGTTAATCTCGAAGAGATTATACCCGAGAGAAAGGGTTTCAGAACCCTTATTTTCCTGCCGTGTTCTCTGTCTAAATTCTAGAGAGAAGGGAGAGCCAAAGGAGGAAGAAGAAGCTTAGATCCAGTTTGGAGGAGTTTTAGAGCTCCAAATCGCGAGCCGAATTCGGATCTACGAAGGCTAGGAGATTGCGGTGCTTTTCATCCGCGTACTTTTCCATGGCGCCAAGGAAGAACTCTAGGGTAACGATTCTCTACTTGAGCATGTGAAGCTCTCCTTCTTTTGCATAGGAAGCCCGCTCTCGCGAATTTGCGGTGAGTTGGAGGCGTTCCTTCGGGTAGATATGTGAAGTCCCTGTTGTGTAGAGTCCGTAATCGAGAACGGACATAGCCATGATGTGTGAAGCCTATCCGGACATGTTGGTCTGGATCTGTGATGTTGCATTGCATAAATGCCGGAGAAGACTCCGTGCGAATGTTTTTTTTTCGGGTTTTCTACGTGGTAGATAGCAACAGGGAGCCTTGGGGATTAACCCTAAGGTGCACCCGGAAAACTGGGCGGATGCGTGATCTTGCCAACTTGGTGGCCTAGGAGCCAACTCGAACATAACCCGGTTATGTGAAGTTTGTGATGGAAACGGGACTCGGGAGAAGTTTGACCCGCGCATATGGCTTAAATTGTCGTTGTGATGTGAGCACGGGTTAGGCGGAACCGTACCTGTTCTATGTCATTCGGTTAGAGTCGTTGGCATAGATGAGGGTCTTCGGCGGTCTATGGCTTAAATTGACGTGACCCATGCCAAGAAGACAAAATGCGCATATGTTTGGTCGTCAAAGTGGCGGTGGTGAGTCTGGAATGTCTATGGCTTAAATTGATGTGACATTGGCCGGTTCACTGAGAATGTGCCCTGAGTGCACGGGGCGTGTGGCTGTGCGTGCCAACGCCTGTGATGTAATGTATATATTTATATACTGCTTGGTTATGCTAATAAACTGCAGGGAAGGAGCATCGCTAGCCCGATCTAGGGGCGGGATCGTTATAATTTGGTCAGCATTGCTGACCGTTGCTTTTATTTGCCACCGTGCGGTGGTTTGTTGCTTGCAGGTGTTGCTGGACCATGCGGTCAATAGCGGGATAAAGCCCAAATTGCAAAGTCGGCCCTCGAAGGCCTAATTGAAGTGTTTACTTGCTTTTGCTCATGTATGACCGGCCTGCGTATTGTGGTATGGAAAACATGTAATTTTGAGTAAACCATTTGTAAGGCCTTAAAGCCAGTACTGGTGTATGTACTTCATTCCTATTTGGCTTGTTAGTGGACATTCATGCTTGTTGCTGGGTTCTTGTAATTGCAACGTATAAAACTGCTTCTGCTAGAATGCTCTTTGTAGGATGTTGGATTGGTTGGATGGTTTCCATTGAGTAACCACCCGGTCCGTCTGTGGTATATGGCGTCGGGCCCCGGTCGGGCCTACTGCTATATGCTATGCGACGGATAGGGGGTGTTACATGATTTATAAAGGCTGAGTTGTAGGAGATTAAGTTCTCTGAGTGGTAGGCCTTGTTAAAGGCTGAGGTAGGGCTGTGAGCCTGAGTTGTAGGAGATTTTCATCTCTGAGTTGTAGGCCTTGTTGTAGGCTGAGGTAGGGCAGATTGCCTGAGCTGTAGGAGTGTGGACTCACTCTGAGTTGTAGGAGCCTTGTTTGGGTTCTGAGCTGTAAGATATGCGGATCTGAGGAGAAAGAAAGAAGTTAGGCTGAATCTAGCACACTGCTAGATAGGCGAAAGGGGAAAGTGGATGTACCCAGACCTTGGGGAACCACTATAAATCAGTGTGCCATCTGTGATTGTGTGTGGTATTGTTATTTCTGTGCTGTGATAGCTGTATAATTATATGTTTCTATTAATAAACTAAATTAATATTCTACCTTAGAAGAAAAAGGAATTGCACATATTCACCCTCCCCCCCCCCCCCCCCCCCTCTAGGTGTTTAGAAACCAATTCTTTCAGGGAGGTCTGAACACTCTGTAATGGGAGAGGCCAGAGTCCCTTGACGGGAGGTCCGAACACTCTGAAACTTGCAAGTAGTGAAATTGAAAACGACACTTATTAGTTGTACATATGATAACAAACTATGATTAGTTTACGCAAATAACATAAGATATAAGTGAAGATGTTGGATGCCCTTGACAATCTCTTCTTTTGGACGGTCGTCCTGGATATTTCCCCCCTGCTGGATCAGTCTTGACTTGTTGGTTCGGAGCTTTTATTTAGGAGAAAATTCTCGAGTTGCCCCAAACGAATGAATCGTTTGATTTTTGCTTTTTGTCGCGAACAATATTGTGTTCTATGTCTGTGACCTTGATGGTAGTCGCAGTATTTGGATTGATCTCTGGAGACTATAGCGAGAGCCCTTGGCCTATGGATAGAGGGATGGTCGTGTATGGCAAGCAATACTTTCATTCGTGAAGTGTTGAGGGGAGTGAAGGCTTGATGGTGGTGATGCCCCCCGGCTCGTCGGGAGCTATCTCGACATGAGTCATTCTTCGGGGGAACCAGCAGTAGCGTTAACTCCTGCTATCATTAACTTTTTGATTTCCTCTTAAACTGCTGGTGGTAGGCTTCAATTACTTCATCAGCTGTGATCTGGGCTTCAACCCGGAGAATGAGATCTAGATAGCTGGGGGCAGTCTCCCATATTAGTACAGAGTAAAAGTTACTAGGGCGGAGCCCTCCAAGAAGAAATCCCCGCAAAAGCTCAGGATCGACTCCCGGGATTTGCCGCTCTTCCGTGGTGAAATGATGAAAAAAGTCTTTAAGAGTTTCTTATTTGCTCTGGTAGATCCCAAAAAGGTGATACAGGTCTCGCACAGTCTTTCGGTTTGCGATAAATTGGTCGACAAAGAGCAGAGATAAACTTGTAAAGTTATTGATCCCTCCTTCCCTAAAAGAGCAGAACCAGGTTCAAGCTTGTCTTTTTTAGAGTTGTTGGGAACACCTGACACAACAGTTGGTCGAGGGAGTTGTTGAGCCTCATGATATTGGAGAAATGATGAACGTGCTCTGATGGGTCATCTGTTCCGTCGAATGTCTCAATTTTTGGGAGCTAGAAATCGTGTGGGATTGGGTGCATCAGAACTTCAGGCGCCAATGGGGACTCAGTCCTGATGGGACGGTGCAAATATGCGGCATGTTGACTAACTTGGTCGTACTCTTCGGCCTTCAATTTTTTGATGTCTTCTCAAATTAGTCTTCTTGTGGGATTCACGGGGGGCGCTTGCCTGTTGGCGTTACTGTTGTTGATCATCTTCGGCGGCGCTAGCCAAACGGACGGGATGTGAAGTGTTTGCTCCTTCCGAGTATTCCTCAGAGTTTTCTTCTCGTTGGTTCTCTATGTCGGGAACTGGAGGTGGAGGCGGCTGATTGATTAGTGAGGGCAGCATGATGGGTGCTTGAGCTGCCCATAAATTTCTGAGGAATGTGAGTACTTTAGCTTGCTGCTCCTCCATGCGGATGACTAGTCCGGCAAGCGCGCTGTCTAGTGTGGTAGTAGTCTCCCCCTATCGTGGTTCATAATTGATAAGAGAACGGAAAAGACCAGTATTGTCTAGTCCCTATCGGGCAGACTCCTGAATTCTGTGAGTGTTCCTCCTTGCCATCGTTGTTATTCACGAGTATCACTGTGCGGAAGATACTTTCTTCAGGCTCTTTTTCAAACTTTGGGGAACTTGGTTCCCGCGGACGGCGTCAAACTGTTGCGGTCTGCTCAAGGATCCTGGTAGACTGGAATAAATTGAATTGTCTTAGCCCGCAGAGCAGTCGAGTGCGCACACAGTCACAGAGAGAAAGAAAATACACACAATATTTTTAGCGTGGAAAACCCCCTTAACCAGGTAAAAAATCACGTGACCGGATCTGTGTCGGTCAAACTCCACTATCAGCTTCAGGTTACAACTTGTTTGAAAAATCGAGGGCGACAGACCGCTCTTCATTACACTTTGTAGGTGAGAGAGAGAGTAGGGCTCGGAGGGTGACATGCCACCACTCACATAGCTAATTATTTCTTTGTCTACTGCAAGGGAGCGATGCGCTCGTTGTATTCTGAAGCCCTCAGATAGTTCTTGGAGGCGGGAGCCGCTTGCTGCACCCGTTTTGATGTCTGGGGCTTGAAGCTCGGGGGGCGCATTCCCTTTGTCTTATCCTATGTGTCTTGTCTTTGATTGACTTTTGGAGAAGCCTGGTACGGTTATCTTATCGCTGGTTGGAGCGCTTGTTCTCAAACGCGTGGGGCGCTTGTTAGCAGGGAGCGCACAGAGCGCTTTACCAGAGGAGAGCGCACAGAGCGCTTACTGACGGAGAGAGCGTAGAGCGCTTTCTGGAGGAGAGTGCACGATGAGCTTGCTGGCGGAGAGCACGAGGAACGCTTACTATAGGAGAGTGTGCATGGGCATGAAAGGAAGAGTCGCGCACGGAAGCGCGGAATGAAGTTAAGAGTATGAAAGAGAAATTTGTAGGAGGTGAGAGAAATTCCGTAGGATGAGGAGAGAGAAACTTCATAGGAGGATTTTCCGGCCCGAGAAGGGATAAGCATCCAAATGAAGTAGGAATATGACCTATTTATAGATTCCAAGAGGGGCGACTCGGTAATATCTCTCGATAACTACCAGCCGGACGAATAGGAATGCTCGGTTTAGAGCACGCGGATCACAATTTTAGGAGAATGACAAGACCGCCCCTGGACGGTTAATGGAGGTTGTGGGCGGTTATGTGAGACCATCGGGGAGGAAGGAGTGGCGGTCGGCCATGGAGCCAGCCACGAGCGTTGCGACCGCACGTGGGCGGCAGCTCAATGCAATGGTGACCGGTCGAGTGGCCGGCCGCGGGCCTTGCTGGAGGCCGCTTGGCACGATGGCGGCCGGCCGGGAGACTGGTCGCAAGCCTTGCGGTGATGGAAGTATGACACTAGTGTGGTTGACTTGTTCAACCCCACTTCCTCCATCAAAGGAGGTGGGTGATTTGGCTACCCGCAACTCGGATCATTTCAAGGGGAAAGTATCAGTCGGTATGTAATTTGACATTTATTTTGATTAACTAGCATTTTTTAAAATGTTGCATTATCAAAAATTTTGTATAATTAATTATTTTTGTATGGTGTCCCGATCCAACAAAAATATTAATCCCGACACTCCCCAGATCACAGCTCGGAACAACGCCGCATTCCACGGTTTTAGGTGTGCGGACGCCGCCGCGCGGCGCACACTCAGGGAGAGATTTAGGCTTCATTTGGTTTAGCGGTGGCAGTTGTAAAAGGAGTTGTTGTAAAGGCAGGTTTGTAAAAGGAGTTGCTGGAAACTGGATGCTGGAAATAGCGATCTATTTGGATAGTATATGTTTGCAAAGCTGTTCCAAACAGAGAATCGTTTGGCAAAACCACGGTGGTGTTTTGGATTTTTTTTATAAAAAAATTGTATAAATTTTTAAAAATATGTTTGTAATATACTCCAATAGACTGTCCAGTTGAAACATATAAAGGTACTTCAAATACTCCAATATACTGCTAAACATTAAAATTTCAAAAACTCGAAATATAACAGCTTTTTATGCAGATACAGCAAACGCGTTCAAGCTCTGAGCAGTTGATCGGCAATGGAGTCACGCAATGTCACCATATCATCCACCCCTACTCGAATCCCTCTAACATGGTCTCCACTTGAGATTTCGTTTGTCTATCATGTTCTTCTTTGAAGGCCGCCGGGTAAATAAATTGCTCGTCTTCATCGCAAGCACGAAAATGAGTATCTGAGCAAGATGGATGCCTGTGAATGTAGTTATGCAATGTCATTATTGCAATCACAATATCTCTTTGTTTTGACAAACTTTATGGTGGCATATATCTGAGAATCTTTCACTTCTTTTTTCGAACTCCGAATGAACGTTCAATGACACTGCGTAAAGACGAGTGAGTCTGGTTGAATATTTCTCAGCGCCCTTGTATAGGTCGACTGCCCTTTTTAAAATCTGGTAAATGATACTGTGTACCTGAATATGGTTTTAAAAAATCACGTTGAAGTGGATATCCGGCATCTACCAGATAATATTTGCCTACAAAATTATTAACCGTGTATTGGTGTGAATAATAGTGAATCTTACAAATTCGTAATAAGAAATAGTCTGAAGATATAAAAGGCTCACCTGACGGTGGATACGGAAAATTATAACTCGTGTCCGTAAGAGCACTCTGAAAAATACGGCTATCATGGGTAGAACCCTCCCAACCTGCTAATGCGTAAGTGAAACACATGTTGAAATCACAAACCGCCATCACATTTTGCGTTGTTGTGTCATGCCGACCAATGTAGGAAACCTGTAGATCAGCTGGAACTCGAGCATCCACATGTGTTTCATCAATTACTCCTATGAAGTCTTTAAAGAAAGGCATTTATCGAGGATCATTTACAATTTGTGGTGGAATAGTAGTGAAAAAATGATCTACAGGCCTGATGATATCAGAAGAGAGTCTCTTAATTGCAGTGATACCCTTTGAGAAGAATTTACTTATCGTTTCTGTAGAATGTTGAAATCGTTCACTTGCAAGTTGCATGGATAGATTGTGGCCCAAAATATACAGTGTAACTGCAAGCACCTCACATGGTAGAGTTCTCCTAGAACCTTGAAATCCATAATGAAGTGTGACTAGTGAAAGCAAATCACCAAAAACCACCTTCGACATTCTGAAGGCACTAAAAAACCTCGTCGGGTGGCCATCTAGAAGTTCAGCTACCCATCTAGCCCATGTCTGCCCAGATGTCATGCATGCTCTACTATTTGATATAGCAGTCCTATTTATTTGAAAAGCTGAAGTTGTTATAAACTGATGCCCGTCGACTCCTCTATTATGATAAGTCAAATCAACTACTTGTTGTTGAATTTCCTCATTAGAACTGTCTGAGGATGACATTGTATATCTACGACGAATATATAAGAATTCAACATTGCATCACTTGCTTTGAAATAAACATAAGTCTGAAACTAAATAAAGTAGTATCGCAGTAAATTAGCAAATAAATATCTGGTTCCAAATTAAGCAAAGTAGCATCGCAGCAAATGAACAAATAAACATAAGTCTCAAACTTAAAAATACAAAACACACAACACAGACATAATAATCTCCAGTCCGAGCAGAGGGACAAAACTCAAACTAATCCGCTCGTTTTTCGTAATGAGCCTACAGCCACCTAAGACGCCTCTCCTTGCGTATGCTCATAAAAGTTTCTTGATTTTGCTTATCCTTCAGAAGCAGGGTAAAATAGTCGTAGAAATCAAACTGTGACTCATCCATAACCTCTGGCATACTCTCTAGCTCTAAAATGGCCTCAGGAATGGTGAATAACGTTGAAGATATCTGGATGTGAGATGGCTCTTGCATGTCTTACCCAATAATGTGTGATGTTTCAACCAGCTCATTTAATGCCGAACTTTTTGTCTTCTTCGCAGTAATCTTTCTTTTGCCCTTACCTGGCCATTTTTCCTTAGCTGCGGTGGAATGTGGAGACTTGTTGATGTTTTGTGTACCATCTCCAGCAGAAACATCTTGTTCATCGACCGACTCAAGTTCAAAGTTTCTGGAATTTGGTGCACATGCTAGATCTACAGTTGCAACGACCTGGCTAAACATCATATGAAGTTTCTCCTCTAACTCAGGAGATATCCCAGAAAACTGAAACTTCCTTGCAGTAGGAAGAACCTATAATAAGAAGAAAAGAACGGATTAAACATATCATCCAGCAAAGTATTGAAAAAGTGTTGTCTCAAATATAAATAATTTACTTACTTTCAAACGTTCTTCCCACCAGTCTTCCAAAGCAGCTATAGTTTCGCGGATTGGATCCCAGCCAAGACCCGTCTCACACCCCTTTAGCACTCTTCATAATTTCCAATCTTTCTTTAGCCGATCTCACTTATTCTTCATTTGATTTCGATCATATGACTTTCCCGTACATGCCAAAAAACATGTTAGATTTGTCTACCCATCCCTGCTAAAATGTGTGGTTGGGCGATTACCCATCTTAATCTCTTTGAGACATAGGTCATAAAAAATCATAACATCATTGGTCTCCCAATTTACACTAACACCACCTTCTTTATGTTTACCCATAATATGAACTGGATAAAAGAAAAATAAAACTAAACATAAATAATCACAGAAGTGCGTAAAAAAACTCCAACACATACAAACACACACACACACACGCACATAAATAAGCACACACGCGCACACACACAGCACAGGTACAAACACACACACACAGCACGAAGCACAAACACACACACACAGAGACACATAACGTACACACACTCAACACATACACACAATCAACACATACACACACAGCACATAGCACAAACACACACACACACAGCACATAGCACAAACACATAATACACACACACACACACACACACGGCGTATAAAAAAACTCAACACATACACACACTCAATGAAAGAAATTGTACCTAATCACCTAGAGGGGGGATGAATAGGTGACTAAATCTTTTTTAAACTTTTTAGGCAGATTGCAGATAATATCACAGATTTATAATTACTTCTTCACAGCAAACAATCAGCAATCACAGAATAAACATGCACACAGTGAACACACAGATTTATAGTGGTTCCCCAAGGTTTGGGTACATCCACTTTCCCCCTTCCCCTATCTAGTAGTGTACTAGATTCGGCCAAACTCCTCCACTATACCTCAGATCCTCAGATCTTACACTCAAAACCCCAAATAGTTCCTACAGCTCAGGCCCAAGGCCCTACAACTCAGTCTTCTCCAAAGACCTACACTCAGCCACAAGGCCTACACTCAGCCACAAGGCCTACACTCAGCCACAAGGCCTACACTCAGAGATATGGATCTCTTACACTCAGGCACACAGGCCCTACCACTCAGCCTTTATAATTACATGCTTACAACTCAGATCCCTAAGGATCCTACAAGATATAAAGAATACAAAGTATATACCTACAACTCTAAATAGAGAGAAGAGTTGACAGGTTCTTGATGAGTTCTTGGAAGAACTCTGCTGAGATTAACCACACTTGGCTTTCTTCAAAGCTTCTTGAATGTAGAACACAATAGGGTTGATACTCTCTGCAGCTGATCTTCAATCACTACAACTTAAGAATCAGACCTTGATCTGAAACTTTCTTCACAGCCTGGTTCCAACAGCTGTCTTCTTGGAAGGAGCTCTCTCTCCAACTACTTAGATCTTCACTTGAATTGATTCTTCAATGAATAGCTAGATCTTATGTGAATCACTTTGATGTGTTGATCATCTTCTGGACCATCTATTTCTGTTGACAGAATAAACCTATTTATAAGCCTTCTTCATGGTGACCGGCTGATCCGGTTCCTAACAGCTTTCTGATAACTCTGACAATTACAGTAGACCGGCTGGAATGGCAGCTGTCATGTCATCCAGTCACTTCTTGAAATATTTGTAACTGTCTGAAAGTGTCGAGACAGTCTGTCTTTAAGTGTCGACACTTATAGACTAAGTGTCGACACTTGCCTTCAAGGTGTCGACACAACTCCTTGTGTTGTAGATTTTACTTCTCGATACAGCTTCTTCAATATGTGTCGACACAGAAATTGTGTGTCGACACAACTCCTTGTTCTTCAGTACTTAGTTGAATTCTTGTAAGTGTCGACACAACTCCTTTGTGTCGACACAACTTCTTATGTTGAACTTGTTCAGTGTCGACACATCTTCTTGGTGTCGACACATGCCTTCTGTATTGATACTTGCTGGGTGTCGACACTGCTCCTTGTGTCGACACATTCTTCTTTTGTTGAGACTTTGGCTGAGTGTCGACACATCTCCTTTGTGTCGACACTTGTACTTAGAATTTTTGTTGAACTTTGCTGAGTGTCGACACTGCCTCCTAGTGTCGACACTTTCTTCATGTATTGAGTCTTCTGCTGTGTGTCGACACATTCTTCATTGTGTCGACACTTTCTTCATGTGTTGAGTCTTCTGCTGTGTGTCGACACATTCTTCATTATGTCGACACTTATACTTAGACTCTATTGAAATTTGCTGAGTGTCGACATAGCCTCCAAGTGTCGACACTTTCTGATGTAGACAAAGTTCCTCTAGGTGTCGACACTGCTGCTAAGTGTCGACACAGCTTCACTGGACTTTTCTTCATTGAGTGTCGACACAACCTGTATGTGTCGACACTTTTTGTCTGGTGTCGACTCTGTATCCCTGGTGTCGACACAATTACTCCAAGTGTCGACACTTCTTCTCTGGGTGTCGACACAAGTCTTCTTAAGTGTCGACACTTTCCTTCTGGGTGTCGACACATGGACTTAGAAACTTTTCAGCTTTCCCTGTAAATACTTGACCTGCACAACTAAACTCAAAACACATCAAATACATTTTGATGTATATCATTGAGTAGGGTGAGGCTTCTTCAAATCAGGTACATTAATCCAATGTAACCCAACAATCCCCCCTATTTTGGAGAAGTCATAACTCTTAGTCAATGATATACACCATACATAATAAAATCACAGTATGATGTAAAATAGGATTATATAACAGGGTAAATTCATAAACATGTAATAAACAAAACATGTATATACAGATATCTCTGAACAATTATGTAATAGATTTATCACACATCATATTGTTCTAACAACTTTGTCATATCCATTATACAAAAGTTTACAGAGTATTTAAAATCAAAAGATTACAACTGTAAACGAAAGATAAATTATATTCTATTGCTTCTCAGTCTCCTTGATCACTATGCCCTTCCCAGACTGTATCTTTGCTTGTACTAGGGCTTCAGCATCTTCAGCAGCAGCAGGCTTCTTGCCTTTAAGATCCTTCTTCTTTAATTCTTCAGCTTTGATTTTCTGCCTTTCAAAGTAATGATAAGGCTTGGGAAAGTACTTGCTAGGCTCCTGGGCAGTAGGAGGTAGCTTTCACATCTTTGCCTTTCTTCTGTATTGCACAATGGCTTCTTGCCTGGATTCATGCTTCCTCCACTCCAGTTCAGAAAACCACTTGTTTCTATCTTGAATATTATCCTTGGCAGCCTTCCATGTAGTTAGAATAATATTCCTTGAAGTGGGGCTCCATTGTTCAAAGTCAGGCTTTTGTTCAGCTTGCTCTCTGAACCTCTTCTTAGACAATTTGGCTTCTTGTTCTTTCTGCAAATCTTCTTGTATAGCCTCAGATACTGGCTGAACCACTTTCTCTATGATGACATTGTGTTTTCCCTTATGTGGGCTATACATAGACTGTATATCTGCATGTATCATATCAAAGTCTGGTGGAGGGTAAATGACTTGAGCCACTTCAGCTTGCTCCCCTCCAAGATATGCAGGATGAATCTCAGACTCTGCTACATTGTCATCATCACACAATGGAGGATATCCAAGGGTGGCTCTGATGGAATTGGAAATCCATTTTGCATGATCAGAGCTGGCTTTGACTAACACCCTCTCCCCCTTTATGACTTCTCTTTCCATGTGATCCCTTAGATCATCTTTCTGAAACATTATTTGGGCATCCAAATAGTTTACTCCATCCTTAAAGTAAGGTTTTAACCTTTGGAGTTTTTCAGTGATCAGCTTCTGAGAATCTTGAATTGCAGAAGTTACAGCAGTTAGGCTCTCTTGCAGTGCTTTGTCAAATTCCTCTTGGCAGTGGTCAGGGCTGCATTCTGGGCAGTTGTTATATTCTTAAGTTCAGTTACAATAGCATTGTGGGAAGCTGTCAAATTATCATTCATCCTTATTTGATTCTCCAGAACATAGCCTTGCTTTACTTCAAGTTCATCCACTTGAGCTTTGATCTTCTCTTGATGAGTGGCCAGATAGACTACAGCATTCCCACCCTTATGGAAGCAGTCAGTCATCTCCTTCTTATTCAGATTCATTTCAAATCTGATAGACTTAATATCTTGGGCTAGATCAAACTGTAGAGACTTATGCCCCTTATCCAGATATGTTTCTATTGCTTTCCTTTGCTCATCAAGCTTTATCTGCATTGCAACCATCAGAGAACTGTAATCTACAGATGGTGCTGGCTGTGGTGTAGGCTGTGGTGCAATGGTTTGCATAGCTTTCTTATAATTTTGGCTTCTCCTCTTGAAGACTTGAAACTTTCTCTTTTTAGTCCTGGCAGCCTCCTCATCTTCAGAAGCAGATGTGCTATCAATAGTCACTCTGTCCTTTGGGCTTGAAGGTAACTCCTTCTCAGTCCTTTGTACCTGCTCAGCATCTTGTGGCACCTCAGTCTCTTTGCCTGTAGTAGCTTCTACATTCTTTACTTGCTCCCCCTCAACATGAGCCTTCTCCCCCTCAGCAGCAGCACTTTCTTTTGCAACTTCAATGTCAGTTTGAAGAAGGTCTGGGAATAGTTCTTCCAAAGTAAATTCTTGTTGAGGATGGGGTGGATAATTCCTGATCTCATCAACTACTTGATCAGATATCACCTGATCAGCAACAGATGTGTCCTTCATGACAACATCTTGGGGTTGGCTAGGTGTTTGAGGTTGCTGATTAACATCAGATAGCTTGTCAGTTATAACTTCACTCTCAATAAGGAAATCTAATTGGTTGATTTCAGTGATTACCTCAAGAATAGTTTGAGAAGCTCTTTCACTTTCTAGAGGTGTTGGCTCTTCAACCAGTAGAGGCTCCCCCTGGATGGAATCCTGGTGATGTGGACTAGCTTGTGGTAGCTCCCCCTGCCTCTCTGCATCATCTTGTCTAGCTGGAGACTTTCCAGCAATTCCAGTGTCTTCTTCATCAGGAGTGAACACTACTTGTTCCTCAGAACTGCTTGATGATTCTTGAGCCACAGGAGCTGATTTCTTCTTTTTCTTTAGGGGTGTTTCCTTCTCAGGAGTGGGCATTTTCTTGGTCAAAACTCTATCCCATCTAGAGAAGATTCTCATGTCCATTCTTCTCATGTGGTTGATTTTTGATCCAGCAGCTTGACTCATAACCTCTGGTATACTACCAGCCAAGTAAAGACTTAGAATTCTACCCAAATTAGGTTTCTTCAGGCTCTCCTTTATCTTATCAAACAATACTGCAGACCAATCAGTATTTAGTTGGAAGATTAACCTTGTCATTAGACTGAACATATATGCTGAAATCCTGTCATGTCCTCCAGACTTGCACAGGATCACTTTCCCAACTTTTTCAGATAGAAATTTCCCTTGGATGTTCATTCCTTTCCTATTGAATACTGATCCAATGTTCATCTTGGAATCCAGTCCGCACCATGTCAGTGCTTCTCTAGTCTTAGAAGCAGAAACTTCATCTTCTTCCTTAGTTCTTGGTAGGTTTAGTACCTTTCTCAAACTCTTAGATGAGATCTTCACCTTTGCCCCATGAACCCTAGACTTAATCTTGAGTCCAGACTCATCTAGGGTTGCGCCATTCAGAAACTCCAGAACTTCTTTCTTAAATATCTTTGTTGCGTTCTGAAACAAGAAAATCTAACCCTGAGTTTGCAACTAGGGTTACCACATCCTTGATCTCTGGTTCTGCGTCATCAAACGCATGCCGCACCAGTTCATATCCTTCATTCACGTTCTCTTTGAGCTTGGGCGCCATTAGGGTTTAAAGAATTTGAATTGAGAGAAGAGAGGTGTCGACACACAAGTTTGGTCTCGAAACTTTGGTGAGCGTGTCGACAGACAATGTTGAAATCCTATTTATACCTTTCTAGAGTTGAAGATGAAAGGGCGCGTCAATAAACTTAAATTGTGTCGACACTGTTGAAAAGTGTCGACACAGACTTATAATGTCTCGACAACAATGTGTCGACACAAGTATAGTCGACAGAATATATGTGTCGACACTTGTTTATGTGTCGACACCACTTAGCTCGACACTTAGTCGAGACTTTACTTCACTAATTCTGATAAAGCCTAAGTGTCGACACACCTTGGATGTGTCGACACCTACTTGTATGTGTCGACACTAATTTTCTGAAGTGTCGACACCAACTTCCTAGATGTGTCGACACCTTTTCTCTGAAGTGTCGACACCAATTCTCTGTCTGACACAGACAACTCTGTGTGTCGACACTATTTTACTTAGCCATTTCTGTAAACTTATTCTAAGTTTATCATACCTAATTCAATTTTAAACCTATTGAATTGGTTTCTTCTAAAGGCTTAGTATACATGTCAGCTAGTTGATTATCTGTATTAACATACTCCAGTGAAATATCTTCTTTTTCTACATGTTCCCTTAGAAAATGATATTTTATTTTCAATGTGTTTAGTTCTACTATGGGAAACAGGATTGTTTGCAATAGATATAGCACTAGTAGAATCACAAAATAGTGGTGTTCTACTTACTTGAATACCATAGTCTCTAGCTGATGTTGTATCCATAGAAGTTGAGCACAGCAACTTCCTGCAGCCACATACTCTGATTCTGCTGTGGAGATAGCCACACTTGTTGCTTCTTGCTACTCCATGAATATCAGTCTTCCACCTAGGAATTGACAGGTTACCAGTTGTACTTTTCTATCTTCCTTGCAGCCTGCAAAATCTGCATCTGAATAACCTGTCAGTTCAAAGTCTCCATTCCTAGGGTACCAAAGGCCTAGATAAGGTGTGCCCTTTAGATATCTCAGTATCCTTTGACTGCTGTCAAATGAGACTCTTTAGGGCATGCTTGGTACCTAGCACAGACACATGTAGCATACATGATATCTGGTCTACTTGCAGTCAAATACAGTAGGGAGCCAACTATCCCTCTATACAAAGTCTCATCTACAGGTTTCCCTGCATCATCTTTGCTAAGAGACATACTTGACCCCATAGGAGTCTTCATGGTACTGGATGAATCCATACCATACTTCCTTATCAGTTCTAGGGTGAACTTAGACTGGCATATGGATAAACCATTCTCAGTCTGTCTAACTTGGAGACCAAGAAGAACTTAAGTTCCCCCATACTGCTCATCTCAAATTGTCCTTGCATTAGTTTTGCAAACTTTTTGCAAAGACTACTTTCAGTAGACCCAAATATGATGTCATCTACATATATTTGGACTAGTATGATCTTGCCTCTGGATTCCTAAGGAATAGAGTCTTGTCTATTTTCCCCCTTGTGAATTATTCTCAATGAGGAAACTAGACAGGGTTTCATACCAAGCCCTAGGGGCTTGTTTTAACCCATACAAAGCCTTCCTAAGTCTATAGACATAATTAGGTTGAGTTGAATCAACAAAACCTGATGGCTGTTCCACATAGACCTCTTCTTTAGATTACCATTCAGAAAGGGCTGACTTAACATCCATTTGGTATACTTTAAATCCTTGATAGGTTGCATAGGCCAGGAACATCCTTATGGCTTCCAGTCTGGCTACTGGAGCAAAGGTTTGATCAAAGTCAATACCTTCTTCCTGCCTATATCCTTAGCAACCAGTCTTGCTTTGTTCTTGATAAATCACTCCATGTTCATCCATCTTGTTCCTAAAGATCCACTTGGTTCCAATTATGTTGTGGTCTTTTGGTTTAGGAACAAGCTCCCAGACTTTGCATCTCTTGAACTGATTCAGCTCTTCTTGCATTGCCTCAATCCAATGAGGGTCTAGGATGGCTTCTTCAAACTTCTTTGGCTCTACTGGGATAGAAAACTGGAGTAGAGTACTGCACTCAGATTTCTGCTCCTTGTTTGTACCCCTTGTCTTAGATCACCAATGATTTGATCTGCTGGATGATCTCTTAGATGTCTATTAGCTGAGGCATCCTGGCTTCAGGTTGAACTCCTTCAGCTTCTTCAACTTGCTGCACTCCTTGGTCTTCTTCTGCATCAGGTACATGTAGTACTCCCCTGGACAACAGCCACTATCATCTACATGCTGACTTGCAGTAGATCCTTCTTCAATAGTGAGCTTGTCCATCTTCTTAGTCACACCTGTGGAGCTACAAATACTTCTAGACAACTCATGTTAATAAGTCTAGCTTCATCAAATACTACATGTACTGACTCTTCTACAACTTGAGTAGACAAGTTGTAGACCCTATAAGCCTTACTATTATTGTTGTACCCAACAAAGATCCCTCTTGGGATTTGGCAGCAAACTTAGTCAAGTAAGACTTTCCATTGTTAAGTATAAAGCATTTACAACCAAAGATCCTGAAATAGGATAGTTTGGTTTTCTGCCTTCACAATCTCATAGGGGGTCTTATTGTGGCTTTAGTAATGTAGCCCTATTAATTACATGGCATGCAGTATTCACTGCCTCAGCCCAGAAATATTCTGGGAGAGATGTGTCACTTAATAGGGTTCTACCAGCCTCAATCAAGGTTCTATTTTTCCTCTCAGCAATATCATTTTGCTGAGGTGTTCTTGGTGAAGAAAATTCCTGAAATATCTCAAATTTCTTCACATAGTTTTGTCATACTATCAGACTGAAATTCAGTACCATGGTCACTTCTTATTTTGACCACTGTACTGTCTAAGTTCATTCTGAATTTGTTTGACAAAACTATAGAAGATACTAGGGTTTCAGATTTCTGTCTAAGGAAGAACACCCAGGAAAACCTTGAGTAGTCATCTACAACCACACAATGTGTAGACCTTCCTACCTAGGCTGTGAACTGGCATAGGACCAAAGAGATCCATATGCAAGAGGTATAAGCACTCTCACAGCATCTTTGTTTTCAATGCTATTAAAGGGGATCTAGTCTGCTTGCCTTTTGACAAGCTGAACATATTCCATCTTTAATACACTTAACTTGAGGACCATTCCTCACTAACTCTTTGCTATAGAGTTGGCCAATTGTCTTGTAGTTGAGATGGGCTAGCCTCTTGTGCATTTGACACAATGAGAGACTTTCTCATCAGCTACAAGACACACTGGAGAAGCATTGTTCTCACTCATAATGTCTAGGCAATAGACATTCTCTTTCTATAACCAGTCAAAATGATCTCTTGATCATTTGACCTCCTGATATGACAACCATCTTGACAAATGAGATGTCATATCCTAAATCACTCAATTGACTTATACTAATAGGTTATGTTCAAAACTTTAACATAAGCCACTTGAGTAATTGTTATTGGGTGCTAGAAATGTTACCAAAACCCTTGATGATTCCTTTTTTCAGAACACCAAAGGTGACTTTAGGACCATCCTTGATAGGTGTGTAGTCCTTAGCAAACCCTAGTTCCAGTCATGTGTCTGGAACATCCACTGTCAAGTACATATGGGGCATGGCCACTTGGACTCACCTGCAAAACAGATTAGTTGACCTTAGAACCCAAAGAATTCTTGGGTCCTTGGTGCTGGTTAGTTTGCTTCTTAACAAAGCTACCTGCAGATCTTCCAACAGGCAGTTTGCTACTCACTTTGGCACTAGATTGTGCCAACAGTCATGGCAAAGTGGTTACCTTGCCACCAGCACCAGCACTCAAAACCTATTGTACTTTGCTTAGGTACATTCCTAGCTGTTTTATCTACAGCTGGCTTGTTGAGAGCTGGGCTTTGCCCTTGACTTGGACTGAACAGTCCTAGCAGGTTTAGATAAACCTAATCCAGCTTTACCTTTTTGATGAACAAATTATCAT